>CM050167.1:6306761-6416761 GCA_027410445.1 Discoglossus pictus
AAACATGAGACATGAAACGTGAAACATGAAACAAAAAACATGAGACATGAAAAAAGAAACATGAGACATGAAACATGAGATATGAAAAAAAAAACATGAGACATAAAACATGAGATATGAAAAAAGAAACATGAGACATGAAACATGAGATATGAAAAAAGAAAAATGAGATATGAAACAGGAGATATGAAACATGAGACATGAAACATGAGATATGAAACATGAGATATGAAAAAAGAAACATGAGATATGAAACATGAGATATGAAAAAAGAAACATGAGACATGAAACATGAGATATGAAACATGAGACATGAAACATGAGATATGAAACATGAGATATGAAACATGAGATATGAAAAAAGAAACATGAGACATGAAACATGAGATATGAAACATGAGACATGAAACATGAGATATGAAACATGAGACATGAAACATGAGATATGAAACATGAGACATGAAACATGAGATATGTAACAGGAGACATGAAACATGTAACATGAGATATGAAACATGAGACATGAAACATGAGATATGAAACATGAGACATGAAACATGAGATATGAAACATGAGACATGAAACATGAGACATGAAACATGAGACATGAAACATGCAACATGAGATATGAAACATGAGACATGAAACATTAGAAAAGAAAAATGAGACATGAAACAAGAAATATGAAACATGAGACATTAGATATGAAAAATGAGACATGAAACATGAAACATGAAACATGAGACATGCAAAAAGAAACATGAGATATAAAACATGAGACATGAAACATGAGACATGAAAAAAGAAACAGGAAATATGAAGCATGAGACATGAAACATGAGATATGAAATGTGAAACATGAAACAAAAAACATGAAATATGAAGCATGAGACATGAAACATGAGATATGAAATGTGAAACATGAAACAAAAAACATGAGATATGTAACATGAGACATGAAACATGAGACATGAAAAAAGAAACATGAGACATGAAACATGAGATATAAAACATGAGACATGAAACATGATATATGAAACATGAGACATGAAACATGATATATGAAACATGAGACATGAAACATGAGACATGAAACATGCAACATGAGATATGAAACATGAGACATGAAACATGAGACATGAAACATGTAACATGAAACATGAGATATGAAACATGAGATATGAAACATGAGACATGAAACATGAGATATGAAACATGAGATATGAAACATGAGACATGAAACATGAGATATGAAACATGAGATATGAAACATGAGACTTGAAACATGAGATATGAAACATGAGATATGAAACATGAGACATGGAACATGAGATATGAAACATGAGATATGAAACATGAGACATGAAACATGAGATATGAAACATGAGACATGAAACATGAGATATGAAACATGAGATATGAAACATGAGACATGAAACATGAGATATGAAACATGAGACATTAAACATGAAACATGAAACATGAGATATGAAACATGAGATATGAAACATGAGACATGAGACATGAAACATGAAACATGAAACATGAAACATGAAACATGAGACATGAGACATGAAACATGAGACATGAGACACGAGACATGAGAATTAAAACATAAAAAAAGAAACATGAGGAAAAAAACATAAGAAAGAATCATAGAATAGGAAACATAAGAAATTAAACAAAGAAAAAAACAGAAACATGAGAAATGAAACAAGATGTGAAACTTAAGAAAAGAATCATAAGAAAATAAACATAAAGAGAGAATAAGGATGGTAACTGTTACAAGTCTGGTGAGGTATCTTCCACAAGTGTCAAGGACATTAGTCATTAGATTAAATGCTGTAATATTTTTCTCCACATATTATAAACAAATCAGCATAACAGAAATAGACGACTTTCTACTATATAACATAACAGAACGTAATTTCCTCTCCACCAAAAAAGGACAAAACTACTATGATATGGATAATAGCAAATGAGCACGGGTAAGCTCTGGACACGGTGCCACATGGGAAGTCCTATTTTCTCTGTCTCTTGACTCCAGTTTGATTGGAAGCTCTGTGTGTATTTCCCATGCCCAGCATTATCCGCAGCTATAGGATATCCACGGCTGGAGTACACACTTGTTAGAAGAGATTGTTGCCTTCAGACATATCGGACCCAGAGGAGAATTCATTTGAGGAGAAAATACCTTCAATCAGGAGGATGTTTAGCCTAAAAGGAGCTTCTGAGATCTGTCATCTGGAACAATCGAGTCAGAGCTTAGCTTAACCTAGAAACCTGAATTCTGCGCGACGGCTGCACCTGAACGGAGGGTTTGTCTGCAGTAGAAGGAAGCTTGAATTTGGTAAAGTGTTTAACTGGTAAATTATTGTTACTGTCAGATGCAGAGATACTAATAACCCACTGATGTCCCATATTAAATGTGTTCTCTATTGAAGAGCTAATAATGGGATACATGGAAAGAAGTATAGTCTTTAATGTTTGACTATTAAATGAAAGTACACTGTGGGGATGGCCATGTCTATGATTGATAATCACGGAGAAACCTTCAATGCTGATATGTTTTCAATGTACTACAGAAAGTGCTTAACCTTTATCTCCCCTTCTGGATGGCTACCTCATCCTGTTGAAGGGGCTTGTGTAGTTCCATGAGGCTGTGAGCTATACTATGTAGGGTCACCCAAGATGGGCAGGTCATAGCAGAAAGGTCAGACAAACCTCGGTCCACTGGAGAAGAACCTGACAACCCACTCCAGTATCTTTGCCAGGAAAACCATATGGCAAAGCTCAACTAGAGACATAGCATTTTACCTGGTGTGCTGCGGTCCATAGAGTAACAGAATGACTGAAAGATAACAACAAACCTTATCTGCATCTAATGTAACAAACCAAGTTAAGAGAATAATGTAAAGCCCTACCAACCGGAACTAGCTGATTTATTTATAAGAGGGATAGGCAAGGTCAGTTCTGAGAGCCACTCAGAGACCTGGATTTGAGGATTTCCTTTCTGTGCACAGCTGAATCAATCAGGATGACTGAAGAAGCTATAGTCTAACCTTTATGCAGCAGAGATACCTTCAAATCCTGGCCTAAGGGTAGCTCATCAGAACCAAACTTGCCTATCCCCGAGTTAGGCATTGTTATTTGATAAAATTCCTATTTAGAAAACAATATTCGCTACCAAAATCACTTCCCAGTGTCAACGTTTAAACCTCCAATTGAGCTGTTTGTCTCCACCCTTTATGAGTTGATATTTGAAAGTAAGTTTCATTTTTTTTTTTTTAATCAATGGATAGGACTTTTGTGTGTCTTTCTCCAGGTCAGATAAACTGCAAACAATCAGTCCATAAACAGCCCCCATGCCCCTCCATACTCCAGGAGCAGTCTTACACCAGGGCTGCTCAGGTGCAGCTAATTAACTGTGCAGGAAAGTTAACCCCTTTAGTCCTAATGGGGGAAGAGAGCTTTGCAAAGTCTGTGGCTCACATAAACTGATTGGATAACTTTATCACTATACTCATAAATAGGACATATCATATTGTAGGGACGTTTAAGCTTAATACAGAATCAATAATGCTCTAAAACTGGTAATCAATTAAAGTTGTATGAGTCTGCCTAATTATGTATTGTTGATCTCCTAATTTCTTGTACTCCAGTAAAAGATAAACCCTTTCTGTAGGAGCTTGTGTACCTCAATGAAGCTGTGAGATATACCATGTAGGGTAATCCAAGTCATAGTAGAAAGGTCAGACAAATCGCAGTCCACTGGAGAAGGAGTTGGTACCCACTCCAGTATCTTCACCAATTTGACCTTCTGGATAAACACAACCAGAAACATATTGACAGATGTGCCTGCAGATGTTTATCGCTTAAATAAAACCACCTGAAAATCCCTGTAATTCCAGTATATGCGTTTATGTAACTTACAACAATATCCAGATTGTGCGGTTTACTGAGCAGGAGCGATGGCTCTTTAAGAGCGGCCTGGAATAAGATTGCCGCGGCTCTCCGCGCTAAGTATAACACAGCTGTGCTCTGTTTATGTGAAGGCTGCAATAAAAAAGCTTTAAAATGTGAGATGTCAGGGCTCCACTTTGCAGTATTTATACTATTTCCTCCGAGCTCTGTCACACTCACATTCATCTGCTCGGCTGCAAAGCGAATAGAGATTAAAATATCACAGCTCGAAATAGGAGTCAAGCGGAAGGAGATTCATCATAGACGTATTAAAAATATGTAAATACAGTGAATGAAGTCAGTTGGGGGATCCATGGGAGAGGGGCAATGGTCCCATGAGACTGGTCTCATACTTGGCTGGAGATAATACAACTGATACTGATAACAAAAGTGCTTGAATGTTTGATGTTCTAGTAATGCTATATATAATATTGAAAAATTGCACATATTTGCTGGAATATTTTTCACTATGAATGTAGATTTTGGGAGAACCATATCTCTGTAAGTCTGGTGGTTTCTATGAAGTAGGGGTCCCATGGGACCGAGGTAGAGACGACAGATTGACCCTGAAACCGGGGGGTCAAGGTCCAACTGTAGTATAAAAGATTTCCAGTCTGACAGCTGATATCGAGGTCAAGGTAATAAGCCAAATATGGAGATAGGGGCGGACTTGTGAGATGATAGAACATTTTGGGCAGGTGATGGCCAAAGGGATAGTTGGAGTCATAAGAGAAGGTCAATTCCAAGCAATCCAACACAACAGACACAGCGCACCCATCATGCATTAGTCCTTACTCAGGCAAGTTGAGTCCAAACTCACACACTTTAGTATATACTCTGATCCCTCTACAAATGAGTCTGAGTCTCAGTGACCCTATGGACCTCAACATGGCATCTATTGTTATGTTCCTGGTCATGCTTATCCATAATGATTCCTTTACAAAGATACTAGAGTGGGTATTTACTTCTTTCTCCAATAGACCATGATTTGTCTGACCTCTCTGCTATGACCTGTCAGTCTTGGGTGACCCTACATGGTATAGCTCACAGTTTCATTGAAGCACACAAGTTTCTTCATTATGACCTGGTAACGATCTAGAAGGGGAAGCCTCAGATATACATGAGCAATACTGCCAGTTGGCCCAATGTATTATTGCCCACATGGGCACATTTATCTATTCTATTAGGTTTATAGAGTTTTTATTTTTAAATATTACACTTGTAATAAGTCCCAAATGTATTCAATTTCATCACAGGAATTTCAATATCTGTACATTAAAGCTAAAAAATAAATGTGCTCCAAAAACCAATGGACTATAAAGAAATCATCACAAGGAAACATAATCTAAAAGACTTGTTCCAATACCAGAATCACGAGTTTATATTAAAGCCATTAGTGGCAGCGAGGTCGAGTCACAAACTGGGAACTCAACCTTTACATCTCATGAATAGAAACAAGTTCCTCAAATTAAATCTTCACTGTTTTTTGGACTAAAACACATTTCTTCAGTTTATTTTTCAATATCTGTAAAAAAAAAGGCTCTTTTTAAGATATTGATTTAAACATCTGTAACCCTTTGTGAGCCGTTACGCTGGACGCATAAATGGCAGTTGTGCGGTGAGGCTGCCGCTCCAAGTAACCTAATGACCATGCTCTGCCGCCGCTCTCCTTCTGTAACTCAGGTAATGACATAGTAAAAAGACAAATTGCTTTGTTGCGCTTTTACTTGACATTTGAGATAAGTGCATCAGCTCCTGTATATTTTATCGTCATTTTACATCCTGTTTCTGTGCAAAGAAAAGAAAAAACTTTGCTGAAGCGATTTTAACAACTTGATAAAATGCAAAATGTGCTTAGAAAGTATAAAAAATACAAACTTTAATTTATTAAAGATAAATATGAAATTGTTACTATTAATATTACTAATAACTATTATTTTTACTATCAGTTAGCTGAGCCGCTTAATTGAGCCGAGGCGCTGAAACTCGTCCTAACAGAAGCGCCGCAATCTTTACATAAAGATATGTTTAAATAAAAGAACAATATGATAATGATTAGGCTCAGTGTTGTGTACGTGGACTTGTTTATGTACAAGTGACAAATACAGCTAATTGATTTAAGTATCGTTTTATAGATATCACATGATAGCCCTGGAATAGCGTCTACATGCACAGGTCTATATGGACTGTCTATAGGCATGGCTGGATTTATAACTAGGTAAACAAGGCAGCTGCCTAGGGGCACCTCCTGGGGGGGGGGGGGGGGTAAATGACATAACAGTACATTTACATTTCAGTTTGTTTCTTCAGGTTATTTTAGGAAGCCCCTGAAAATCTAAACTAAATTACCATAAAATTCATACATAGTTGTGTAGTTATATACTGGTAACTTGTCTGTCATAAATGACGGTCTCATATAATGTTATCTTGATTTGTCTGTGCTCTCTCTCTCTGTGTTATGTGGTGAGTATGCTGTCCCTCTCTCTGTGCTGTATCTCTCTCTCTGCTCTCTCTCTCTCTACGTTCTCTCTCTCTCTGCGTCTCTCTCTGTGTGTGCACTCTTTCTCACTCTGTGCTATCTCTCTCTGTGTCTCTCTCTCTCTGTTTTTTCTCTTTCTCTCTCTCTCTCTCTCTCTCTCTGTACTCCCTCTCTCTTTCTCTCTCTCTCTCTCTCTGTGCTCTCTCTCACTTTCTTTCCTGTGACTGTCTGTTTCTTTCTCTCCTATATCTCTGTCTCTCTCTGCGTCTCTCTGCGTGTGCACTCTCTCACTATGTGCTCTCTCTCTCTCTTTGTGCACTCCCTTTCTCTTTCTCTCTCTCTCTGTGCTCTCTCTCTCTCACTTTCTTTCCTGTGTCTGTCTGTTTATTTCTCTCCTATCTCTCTCTCTCTGCGTCTCTCTGTGTGTGCACTCTCTCACTCTGTGCTCTCTCTCTCTCTCTTTGTGCACTCCCTTTCTCTTTCTCTCTCTCTCTCTCTGTGCTCTCTCTCTCTCACTTTCTTTCCTGTGTCTGTCTGTTTATTTCTCTCCTATCTCTCTCTCTCTGCGTCTCTCTGTGTGTGCACTCTCTCACTCTGTGCTCTCTCTCTCTCTTTGTGCACTCCCTTTCTCTTTCTCTCTCTCTCTGCGTCTCTCTCTCTGTGTGCACTCTTTCTCTTTTTCTATTGCTTTTATCTCTCTCTGTGTGCTATCTCTCTGTCTCTCTTACCTGTGTATGTCTGTTTTTTTCTCTCCTATCTCTCACTCTGTGCTCTCTCTCTCTCTCGGTGCACTCCCTCGCTCTTTCTCTCTCTCTCTCTCTCTCTCTGTGCTCTCTCTGTCTCACTTTCTTTCCTGTTTCTTTCTCTCCTATCTCTCTCTCTCTCTGCGTCTCTCTGTGTGTGCACTCTTTCGCACTCTGTGCTCTCTCTCTCTGTGTCTCTCACTCTCTCTCTGCGTCTCTCTCTCTCTCTGTGCACTCTTTCTCCCTCTGTGCTCTCTCTCTCTCTCTCTGCGTCTCTCTCTCTCTCTGTGCACTCTTTCTCCCTCTGTGCTCTCTCTCTCTTTGCTCTCTCTCTATGCTTCTCTCTCTCTCTCTCTCTGTGCACTCTTTCTCCCTCTGTGCTCTCTCTCTCTCTCTCTCTCTTTGTGCACTCCCTTTCTCTTTCTCTCTCTCTGTGTGCTATCTCTCTCTCTCTTACCCGTGTATGTCTGTTTCTTTCTCTCCTATCTCTCTCTGTCTCCTGCCACAGTCTCTTCTGGTCTCTCCTTGCGCTGTGTCTCATAATGGCGGTGGTGATGGTACTGCGCATGCGCACATACGCCAACTTTATAGCGAATGTGACGCTTGCACAGAAGACGCTGCGCAGATTGCCGATTATTACCATGGATTTACAGGATATTCCACAAGCTCCTGGATACCTTTTTCTGATATTCCCATTAGTATAACTAAACAATCCCGTTACCTCTTTCCCTATCTGCTGATCTTTATTCGCATCGGTATATAAATTCTCCTCACCTTTTGCCTCAGGTGGCGCCGGGCCGGAGGATTGTCAGTAAGTAGGTTGCTCATTTATAAATGAAACGATTGCTTTGTATCCTGTTGGTGATAAATAATGTACCGATTCTCGTCTTCTCCGACTCATCTATATATTATTAATATTTTTTATTTACCTTTTTTAACTAAACCGGTTGCACAAATACCCACGAATGTCACAACCTCATCCGAAATCTCATGACACAGAACCCATTCAGCCAGATTGTCTTATTATGTTACCTAAGAATAAGAACAACCTTATGTTACAAATAAAATGTAAATTATTATTAACAGAAATGTATAGAATCCTGGATATTGTTGGTTGACCATTTCGTTTTTTTAAAGTTTGTGTTAAGATGATTTACTGTGTGATAGTGGAAGCCTTATGAGGCACAGCATGGGTTAATGTGAAACATTTAAATCAGATTTCCACAATTTTCTCCTTAAACATGTTTTAGAAATTGAAATATATAATATATAAAGTGATAAAAAGGTTGAAATCTATTTGAATCATGTTCATTTTTCCTTCCGGTTCCCTGGTGGTCCAGTGGTTAGGAGTTGCTGCTTTCACTGCTGCTACCTGGGTTTGATTCCAGTCAGGGAACCATCAGGTCACACAAACCTGAAGCCATGCACGGTTAGGTTGGGGCAGTACTTGGATGGGAGACCACCTAGGAATACCACAAACTATTTGCTGTGGCCCACTGGAGAAGGAACTGGCAACCCACTCCAGTATCTCTGCCATGAATACCAAATGGATCAGTATGGTGTATGAGGTCACTGAGGGTTGAACATGACTGAATGACACACAATGTTTCCTTCAGGTTTTTCAACATCTATTTTAAGGTCAATATTTTCAAAGTAAATTAAATGTTTTTTTGATTTTTTTTACAAAATATTATTGGATAGTCCCCATTTTATTGGTAGAAGGGAAATGAAAAGACTTTGCTACTGAAGAGGAAAGCTATGGAAAGTCTGGACAAGCTAGTAAAAAGATAATACATTACTAACAAATTACTGCATAGTTAGACCTCGGGTATTCCCAGTATTAAAATATGAATGTGAGAGCTGGACCATAAAGAAGACTGAGCGCCGGAGAGTCGACACCTTCAAATTGTGGTGTTGAAGAAAACTGCTGAGAGCGTAGATCCAATTAATCAGTACTACAGGAAATGAAGCCAAACTGTTCACTGGAAGGATTGATCAGGAGGCTAAAGCCCAAATATTTTGGCCATATCATTAGAAGACAAAATTCCCTAGAGAAGACTCTGATGCTGGGAAAGATTGAAGACACAAGAAGAAGGGGATGGCAGAGGCTGAGATGGATAAATGAGATAATTTAAGCAATGAACATGAACTTGATGGATCTCAGAGGGGCAGTGGCTAATAGATATGGCTGATGTGCTCTGGTACTCAGGGTGACGGAGAGTCAGACATGACCGACTGAACAGCAACAACACATAATATTCTGTAACATATAGAAAATCAAGTGTTACAATGTATCCGAGGTGTATCCCACATCTCTGGTGTTTCATTGGCTCCGTCTTCTTGTCTTTATATTATTGACTAGATCAGAGTTTATTTATCTCTACTAAAATAACCTGCTGCCCACTTACCATCTTGAGTAGATTTTATGAGCATCTATTTTTATGCATTTTACCTTTAAACTCTGAAATATGTCATCTTGCTGTTTTTTATTCGCCTTGGATCGCTGAGGTGAAAATGATCAATAAAATGCAATTTTCTTCCTACCTTCTGTTTACACATTATTTTTTCTTACACGTGCAATAAAGATTTTTATGCTCAATTTCACTTTTACAGTACTGTTTACCCGTACCCATAAGATATTCTTCCTAGCGTCATAATGTGTTTGGATATACTGTTTCATTTATAACATGAATGTACAGTAACACATCTGAATAATCCCTGTTTTCCTTATACTCAAAAAATACAAGAAAACTGCTAAATGAACGCAGACTGCTAATAACATTTACTAGTCAGGGAAACACAATGTATCAGCAAATAACACACACACAACGCCGGCACCAATCTCACACATTGTATGTGACGACAGCTTTGATGAGGGAGAATCTGGAAGTGAAGTGAGGTTCTGGGGTGCTGTGGGTTGCCATGGCAACAGTGACAGTAGCAAAGTGAACATTCGCTTTCTGCATGAGACCAAGTGCTTTTTGGCTCATGATCTCAGAGGATTGAGAGTAGAACATTATCCTAACATTATGGATACCTAATTCTTCTCTGCGTATTGCTTTGTGCTTGTGAGCTGGTCCCGCTTCTTGACCTAACTGGTGGGATCCATTCATTGACAGTCCAGCTGGAACTTCATCTTGAACTAAACAGGTAGGATCCATTCACTGACAATACACCTGGAACCTCATCTTGGCCTAACAGGTGGGATCCATTCATTGACAATACACCTGGAACTTCATCTTGGCCTAACAGGTGGGATCCATTCATTGACAATACACCTGGAACTTCATCTTGGCCTAACAGGTGGGATCCATTCATTGACCAGTGTCGCTGGTCCCTCCTCGACCTAACAGGTGGTATCCATTCATTGACAGTCCAGCTGGAACTTCATCTTGGCCTAACAGGTGGGATCCATTCATTGACAATACACCTGGAACCTCATCTTGGCCTAACAGGTGGGATCCATTCATTGACCAGTGCCGCTGGTCCCTCCTCGACCAAACAGGTGGTATCCATTCATTAACAGTCCAGCTGGAACTTCATCTTGGCCTAACAGGTGGGATCCATTCATTAACAGTCCAGCTGGAACTTCATCTTGGCCTAACAGGTGGTATCCATTCATTGACAGTCCAGCTGGAACTTCATCTTGGCCTAACAGGTGGGATCCATTCATTGACAATACACCTGGAACCTCATCTTGGCCTGACAGGTGGGATCCATTCATTGACCAGTGCCGCTGGTCCCTTCTCGACCTAACTGGTGGTATCCATTCATTGACCAGTGCCGCTGGTCCCTCCTCGACCTAACGAGAGGGATCCATTTTTTTTGCCCAGTCCAGCTGGTCCATCCTCTTGACTGTATACTCAAGCAAAACTACCTGCACATACTGGCTAAATAAAAACTGTAAATAAACATACAAGTGTCCTCCACTCCTGCTGCATCTCACTGCATGGATGACAAGCACATCTGTATTAATGTCCCAAATTCGTCATAATTATCTGTTATGTGGATGTTTTTATGCAAGCTCCCAAAATGCAATATCCAGAGGAATTGCCACTGAACTCAGTTATATGCTAAAATTATCTATTTTTTTATTACACTTATAACAGCTAAAAAAGCTTAAGTTTTAAATCATTGTTTACATAGAAGTCTATCCTGCCCACTGGCTGTTACATGAATATTTTCCAAGTGCTACATGCACTGTGTGAGGCTTGTGATTGATAGCACACCATCCCCGTGGAGTCAAGTTACTCTGCACTCACCACGTATCCCAAAGCTTTCCAGTTTTAGTTGAGTCCAGTATTCCATGCCTGCACATATAAATGTAGTAAGGAGCTACATTTCTTTTGTTTTGATCATAAGTGGGGAATGCACGGAGCACGGAGCCCTAACCCTCCTGCATTGCTCAAATTCCAGAGAGGCAAGAGAGCAGAAACCTAAATTTTCTACATGTAAGAAAAAAATAGAACCTGTTCCCTTCAAATTGGAAATATAAGCAGTCTGAGAAAAATCTTACCATGGACTTGAATAAGAGGTCACATCCTTGCAACCTGATTGGTTGCAGTAAGGAAGCAGACCTGAGCAGATTGGGGCAGTTTGTTATACATATTGTCATAGACCACTTTTTCTCAGCCTGGGTGTTGGCCAATTGAGCTCATTAAAGCACAGATTGCTTGGCTCCAGTCACTGGATTATCTGCATAAACACCTCCATTGTCTTTGTAAATGTCGTTTTGTCCTAATGTTTGCCAGATTAAGTTAATCGCTTCTGCTATGTGCTAGAGACGGCATGGTGTGTATTGGAGGTTAATCCTATTGATCTCAGGAAGCTACTTTTAGACCCTGTGTGGAGTTTATCCCTTATGTTTGTCTGCCACACCCTCTCATTGTTGTGCTGTGTACACCCCCTCTGTATATATCCTCTATAAATACTGCTGTAATTTCAAAAATAAATCAGTACACTCTGAGACATATAGAAACTGTATGGTCTCTTTATATTGTTCCTGTTCTCCTGGTGGCTGGGATACTGATTCTATCTCCACCCTACAAGTAACTTGTCATGGTCACTATCACAGGAAGGTTGCTGATTCCTGATGGAGAGACCCTGACTGATACAGAAGCCAGATATCAGGGTACTGGTGCAGAGATTTTCAAGAACCCAACGGTCCTTGTGGGTAGTTATCCTGTAGTCTATAGGAGGTGGCTCTAAACTTGTATAGCCCCTACTCACGGATCGTCACAAATATTAACATAGATTTTACTTTATTTGATTTCTCAGTGAAAAATGCATGTATTTCAGTAATTCAAAAAGTATTTTAACCTGATTTTAGGAGATCTTTACTGTGATTTTGTTCCAAATTGTGCTGAATTAAGTGGCCCTTTAATGAATAATCATAATTACTTTACAGAAAGGGTGGTATTTAAGTACAGCAGCCTTCTAGCAGATGTAGTAAGGACAAAGCATGCCTAGGATAAGCATAATAACATCCAGAGTATTAGTCAAGATAATTTTTTCCAGTAGATTGAATGGGCTGGTGTGATGGGTCTTTTGTTTCTTATCTATCATCAAATGTATGTTTCTATTGTTAATGCTAATCATAATTGTCATGTGCAGTTGACACGTCTATAATTAAACCCTGAACTTTTACAGTAACATCCAGGTTAATAAATGTACTATAATATTCTGCATTAGTCATAATCCAAATGTAAACTTTGCCAGTACATAACTTTTATCTGAACTACAATAAATAATACAAAACTTAAATGAAGTGCGGCTGACGAATCACAGGCCTTCATCCAATCGTATATTCAGTATATTGTTGAGCTACAAAAGCAAATCCCATTCAGGGTTCATGTGAGTTCACCCACAAAATACAATAAGAGTGTTGGAGAAGTCAGTGGCAGCTGGAATAAACCGCTGGATTATGGCTACTATTATCCATTTAAAGGGACTCCCCAAAACAGAAGTTTTTTTTTTTAGATTATTCTTGTAACATGAAAAACTGTCTGTATGTTGTGTTATCCAACCCTGGGAAATTCCAAGTTGTTGTTGCTTTATTTATATGCAAATTAATTGATTGTGCATATTAATTAGCTGTTTTAATATGCTAATCAGGATCAGAGTCTGTTTGCCAGTCTCTGTAGTGTCCATAATAAATACCCTCAATGTTATCTGGTGGTTAGACCCCTCTCCCACCGTTATCAAGCACTCTGAGCTACACATTAGCACCCAGGAACTGAAAATCAATTCTAAATATTTCAGAAATAATTTACTGTAGAGAAAAACTGATAGTTCAATGTATAGCCAGTTTTTAATGTTCTTTATAATGAAATCAAATCCCTGCTGGGGTGACATCAAAATTAAATCTCATTGTAATATTCAAATACTTTCTGTATTTTTTAGACATTTATTTTGAAACATCTACCCCTCTTTGCCTCTTCTAGATCGTTACCCTGTCGTAGTGAAGGGCTTTGTTTACCTCAATGAAGCTGTGAGCTATATCATGTAGGGTCAACAAAATGGGCAGGTCATAGCAGAGAGGTCAGACAAATTATGGTCCACTAGAGAAGCAACTGGCAACCCACGAAAGTATCTTTGCCAAGACGTGCCTGGTGAGCTGCGGTCATATGGTCAATGAGAGTCGGACACGACTGAAGGACTAAACAACAACAACATGCCCTCTTTGCATGACTCTACTATTGTGGGTATCTCTTCTAGTTAATGGGATCTTGAACACATTTTTCTATCACGTATTTAATGTTTATATATGTTGCTTTTTGCTTGAATAATACTAAATAAAGCTTCTTTAAATTTAATTGAAACTAATAGGAAGTGCCTTGAAAAATACAGTGGTATGCAGGACTGACAAGTATGTCTCATACAGTGGCGGAGTAAATCTGAAAGGGGCCTCAGTGCAATATTATTACTTATTTTGTAAGGCCACCCACCTCATGCCATGCCCCCTCCGCCTCCCTTGGGGCATCGCATGAGGTGGGGTGGAGAGGTGAGAGGGCATGGGCTGTGGCAAATATACATATAAATAAATATATATATATATATATATATATATATATATATATATATATATATATTAATCTATTTCTCTATAATAAATATATATATATATATATATATACAGTTGTGCTCAAAAGTTTGCATACCCTGGCAGAAATTGTGAAATGTTGGCATTTATTTTGAAAATATGACTGATCCTGCAAAAACAATGTATTTTATTTAAGGACAGTGATCATATGAAGCAATTTATTATCACATAGTTGTTTGTCACCTTTTTAAATCATAATGATAACAGAAATCAACTAAATGGACCTTATCAAAAGTTATTATACCCTTGAATGTTAGGCCTTGCTACAGACACACAAGGAGACACAAAGGTTAAAATGACAATTAAAGGTTAATTTCCCACACCTGTGGCTTCTTAAATTGCACTTAGTGTCTGTGTATAAATAGTCAATGAGTTTGTTAGCTCTCATGTGGATGCACTGAGCAGGCTAGATACTGAGCCATGGGGAGCAAAAAAGAACTGTCAAAAGACCTACGTAACAAGGTAATGGAATTCATAAAGACGGAAAAGGATATAAATAGATATCCAAAGCCTTGAAATTCCGGTCAGTACCGTTCAATCACTTATTAAGAAGTGGAAAATTCAGGGATTTCTTGATACCAAGCCAAGGTCAGGTAGACCAAGAAAGTTTTCAGCCACAACTTCCAGAAGAATTGTTTGAAATACAAAGAAAAACCCACAGGTAACCTCAGGAGAAAAACAGGCTGCTCTGGAAAGACAGTGTGGTTGTTTCAAGGAGCACAATATGACGATACTTGAACAAAAATGAGCTGCATGTCGAGTTGCCAGAAAGAAGCCTTTACTGCACCAATGCCACAAAAAAGCCAGGTTACAATATGTCCGACAACACCTTGGCTCGCCTCACAGCTTCTGGCACACTGTAATTTGGAGTCACAACCATAAGTGCTATGTTTGGAGAGGGGTCAACAAGGCCTACAGTGAAAAGAATACCATCCCCAATGTGAAGCATGGTGGGGGCTCACTGATGTTTTCGGGGGGGGGGGGGGGGGGGCACTCTAAAAGCAGAGGGAATCTTGTTAAAATTAATGGCAAGATGAATGCGGCATGTTATCAGAAAACTACAATTTGCATTCTTCTGCACGAAGGCTGCGCATGGGACGCTCTTGGACTTTCCATCATGACAATGACCCTAAGCACAAGGCCAAGTTGACCCTCCAGTGGTTACAGCAGAAAAAGGTGAAGGTTGCGGAGTGGCCATCACAGTCTCCTGACCTTAATATCATCGAGACACTCTGGGGAGATCTCAAACGTGTGGTTCATGCAAGACGACCAAAGACTTTGCATGACCTGGAGGCATCTTGCCAAGACGAATGGGCAGCTATACCACCTACAAGAATTAGGGGCCTCATAGACAACGAATACAGAAGACTGGACGCTGTCATTGATGCTAAAGGGGGAAATGCACAGTATTAAGTAAAAACTTTTGATCAGGGCCATTTGGTGATTAATTTTATCATTATGAAAGGAGCCAAATGATAATAAATGGCTTCATATGATCACTCTCCTTTAGTAAAAAAAACTTTTTTTTTTGCATGATTGGTCATATTTTCAAAATAAATGCCAAAATGTCACAATTTCTTGTGTGCAAACTTTTGAGCACAACTATAAATATATAAATATATATATTTCCACAACACAAGCTGAGATCCCGCTCCATGCTGATGATAGCCAGTAAGCTTGAAACAGCTGTACATGGATAGGATACTCAGCTTGCGTTTATTCCAACCTTGGCTTTGCATTAAAGCTGTGTAATACAGAATGCATAAGCTTAAAGGAAGCCATATTTGATAATGGCTACGGAATGAAGAGCGAGGCATTTGTGACCATATTTGTGTGTCCCAGCTCAACTTCCCAGAATGCAGTGTAATAACTGTTTTTCTCGGAACTCTGAGCTGGAAGCAGGTTTTTTAACTTGCTTTAGACATTCAAATGTGAACACAGATGTACTATTTATTTACTATATATATATATATATATATGTACAGTATGTGCTCCCTCTCCTTTCCAGCCCTTCGTTGTCTCCTGTTTGTGCGTGTAAGTTTGGTTTTCCCTTCGCCCCTCCACTTCCCTCTGTCTCCCGCCTTCCCTTCTCTTCCCTCACATTGTCTCCCCTTCCTCCCGTTTTCCCCTTTGTGCTTGTCTCCCTCTGCTCCTTCGCTTCTTTCTTCTCCTCTGCTTGCCTGCTCAGTTCCTTCCCTCGCGTCTCTTGGCTGTCCCCTTCGTCTGCTCCTTCCTGCCCGCTCGTTCCGATTCTCTTTTGGCCTTCCGCAATGTATCCAGGCTTTCTGCTTCTCCTGCGCGCTGCAGGCATCTCTCTCTTTCGCACTCATAAGCACTCCTCTCGCCTTACCTCGCCATCACTCTTTCTGAGTCCTCTCTCCCAGCTGCTTTATTCACCTTTTCACTCACTATTTTAACCATTTACTGCCCACACTCCTCTATGTCATCTGCATTACGCTTTCATCTCATTCCTACCACTTCCCACCCATTGAGGGCTCATTTTACTCACATCACTTTGTTATTACCTTGTCGAGGCCTTCCACTCTATCTTAGCCACATCTACCCATCGAGGGTCCACATTCCACCCATTAGCCACTTCTCTTACGTCTCCGTGTTCTATCCAGGTATCAGGGCAGACGCCATGCAATCCGATTCTGAGACAATACCCTCTGTCGCTGCTTCTTCACTGGCCAGATCTCCATTCACTCCAGCCAGCCCTGCTTTGCCCAGGCACTGGACGGTCCCAAGACTCATCCAGGAGCTCAACAGCCGCGGGATTCCATACCCAGCATCGGCAAGGAAAATGGAATTATATCATCTACTTCAAACAGCCCATAGAGACCAGTTAACACCCGCCAACATGCCCACCGAACAATATCAACAACTCCACTGATTGATAACGGATTTTACCCCCTCCGTCCATTCACTTCAAGAGAGGATGCCCCATTATGAAAATCCACCATCCGTAACAGCTCTCCTGCCACTACCCGCTCCTTCCACTGACTGAGGTTAGACGTCTCAGAGTCCTCCAACTATACTGCCCTTTCACTTTATCTCTCCTCACCTGAGGAGGGACATTGTCAAAGGGAAGGAGGTGAACCTGGTCTCCATCCTATTACTGACATCCAATTCTTTTGAGCCCTACACCTTCACCCAAGGGGACATATCGGTAACTGTCAAGTCTAAGGACCCACGCCTTAACCGCAAGCTTACAGTCACAGAGTTCGTTTTGGCATTCGGGATCTACCACAACATACTTTGCTCCAAGCATCCTCATAGGGACTTGGAGTACCGATTTGAAGGATTTCCGTACTATGATTACCACCGGTCCTTAGCCACCAAGGCAGCAGCAGCTTTCAGCCAGTTCAACTTCCACACCAACTGGTCTGTTCTAAACCACAACTAGTTTGCTGATATTTCACTGGCATGCGTTCCCCAGAAAATTCTGCCAATCTCTGCTTCACAACTCTACCATCTGCCCAAACTTTACTCCCCAATCCTGTCCCTCCAGTCCATAACCCTCTGTATCTCTTATCGAACCACTGCCCCTCACATGCCCTTAGGCTGACCCGTTCACAACCTAGGAACTACGCCTATTTGTAACAACTTCAGCACTGGTGGGTGTAATTTTTCTGCATGCCACCAACTACATGTTTGTTCTGTTTGCCACAAGGCGCACGCCAAGACTGTGTATTCTCCAATCACCAATCCCAAATGACCGGATTCACCAGAGGGTTTCACGTGGGCATGCTGGCATTGGCCAAGGTAACCTTTACATGCAATCATTTTTTCTCCGCAGTGCAGGAGTCTGGGGTGGTGAAGGAACTCCTTGCTTCAGAGGTCTCCAATGGCTACATCCTAGGACCATTCAATGTGCCAGCATTCTCAATATTAAGAATTAATCCTTTAGAAGTCGCTACAAGAAAGTACTCCACGTACCACTTCTTTAAACTACTCTTTGACAACCAAATCATCACTGCTAGTTTGCCACTTCAGTCTAGTCCACGTTCTCCACTACGGCAAATGATCCCTCTTATCACCGCTTCCATCTTTTGGAAACATTTATGGAAAAAACACTTGATAAAGTACGCTACTAACTCCTCGAGAACCTATGATATGATCAGACAGCTCAAATCCTCGGACCCCTTGACCATGTCCCTCATCAGAGAGTTAACCCTGCATTCATTGAACTATAATTTCTTTCTATACCCTTCAGAGCGCTCTCAGACACACTATTCTTCTTCCTTTGACCCCCAGAATTTTGATTCAGCCCCACCGAGTTTTCGCAACATCCATCCAGTTGGCCATCTATCGCAAATCCCAGAATAGATACTCTTCTCTCTCGAGCCCGCCAAACTATGGAAAATGGACTTGCTCCAAACACTAAAGTAATCTATATCTGAGCCTGGCACCTCTTTACAAAATTAATTTTGAGAAGGAACTCCCCTGAAAATCCAAGCTAAATTAACATAAAATTCATAATTAGTGGTGGCCAATCAGAGTAAGGTACAACAATGTGCCTGTTTCACTCTCACTGGCTTAGACAAAGCTGCAGCTGCAGAACATTTTGGGCCATATTATCAACCTTATTAAATTGCAAATCAGCCAGTTGAACAAGGCTCTATATAAGCACAGAGCGTATTATTTTACAGAAGTTTTTAGTTAGTGATCTTCTATCCAAAAGCGAGGTCTTCACTAATTAAAAACTTCTGTAAAAAAATTATGCTCTGTGCTTATATAGAGCCCTATTCAATTGGCCGATTTGCAAATTAATGAGGCTGAGAATATGGCCCAAAATTTTCTGCAGCTGCAGCTTTGTCTCGGCCAGTGAGAGTGAAACAGACACATTGTTGTACCTGCCTCTGATTGGTCACAACTAATTATGAATTTTATGTTAATTTAGCTTGGATTTTCAGGGGAGTTCCTTCTCAAAATTTATTTTGTAAACTTTAGAGTAAGTTTATTAATGTATATTTTGGGTTTTCACACACCCCGATTCTCCTCTTTGGATCATAATCCAGGAGATTTCCAGATACCTTTAATGCATTTTATGCAACTTTTTCTATTACAAATCTTCAGAATTCAGTGTAAAAAGAAACAAAGTAACACACAGCGCATACATTATATACATGATATACATTATATACATGATATACATTATATACATTATATACATTATATACATGACATACAACACTATAAATCCTTTCTACATAAATTATATTTATTTAAATCAACCTATTTATTAACATGGAAAGAAATGAGCGATGACGGATGAAGACGCAGAGCGTGTTTTCCCCACTGACAAAAAATATACAGTCTAACCAAGTGCAGAATTTATTGTAATAACATTTATGTATCGTGTTGCTCTCTACGAGTATCTTAATTTATAAAAGCCCTATTGTGTATACACGGAGAACAATGATAAATCTCTTACATTAAACAGTCCCAACATGAAAACACAACTTGCGCTGCGACTGGGCTGCGAATGCTGAGATTAATGAGAGTTTAAATGAGCAACAAGCACCAGAAAAATCCATTGGAATTGAGCGGAGCGCGCGGAGGCGGACGGCGCTGTCCATACATGGGATCAGGTGTCTGACGTGATTAAAGGATTCCAAGGAAGCATCTCTGGAAAGTATAATCGCTTCTTAACATCACGTCCGCCTATTGACACAAGCATTCGCCGTGACACGTGGCTATCTCGCAAAAATCTCAGGCGCTAGTTATTATTATTGTTACTAGCGACTTGCCCGTCAAAAATGACGGCAATAAAATTGTAAGGCAGGTAATGGTTTTTAGTTGAGACATTAATTTTGTTGGTGTTCCGAGATCCTTTGGCACTCATTGCGAGCCTCATGCTGAGTGCCTTTGGTGCTCATCGCGTGGCTCGCAATGAGCGCCTTCAGGGATCATTGCGAGGCTGTTGGTTGTTTGTGTGCTATGAGCAGCGTTGGTGGTCGTTTTTTGTGTGCTAATTAAATAATTAATAAATTAATAAATGAATATACTTTACCTATTTAGTAGTAATATATGCAGGAAGCATTGTGCTGAAGAGCTGACAATCTGTTTTGATGTTCCTGCAGCATACAATGTCAGTTTGCCCTGTTGTAGAGCGGCTGTGTAAATGTGAGCAATGTGCGCAGTGTGTAGTGTAAATAGGCTGCGTGCGCGAGGGGCAGCCGTTAGTGTAGCTGTGTACTTCCTCATTGTGTAAGTTAGTGTTGTAAAATGGCGGCAAATGTGTGGTACGCGGCTGTGGCTGATTTTGCGTCCTTGTTGTTGGACCTCGTACGGCTTTTTCTGAAAATCTGTAGGTGTTCTGTGGTGTTTTGCGTGTTTAGGGTCCTGTTTCCTCGTTTTGATTTTTTTCGGCGGCCATTTTTTCTCTCGCTTAGGGGATTTTCGGGTGTCTAAACTCTTGAATTTCTACTTAAATGGAGGTGAAACTTCACTTGCAGAGGTCCTGGGTGCCCCCCTTGCTGTGGGTAAGCTTTTTATTTGTTTATTGTGTGTATTTATTGTGTTTTTAATGTTTTCATGTGCGCGGGTTTAGGGCACTAAGGTCGTATTTTTGCGAGGTCGTAATGGTGTTTTTTAGAAGTCCCGCGGCTCGTATTTGTGGATGCTAAGCCCGTAAATTTTGCGGTCGAGGTGGGAGCCTTTACCTCCACAAATGCGGCCCCTCGCATTTGCGGGCCTAATGTCCACAGTTGCTGCCAAGGAGCGCCTTTGGCGCTCCTTGCCAGCAACTGCGGCCGTCGCTTTGCGAGGGCCGCAGCGTTTTCAACAACGCGCTTGCTCACAACTATTATATGTGATTCCATAGCACTATACAGGGTTAAGTACAAGGTTAAATACAGTAATGACACAAAAGAATGGAGGAACCTGTATTTGAGCTTAAAATCAAAAACATAATATAATTTTCAAAAGTTAAGATATTCCATTATCAGCAAAGGTCGGCATAGATAGAGTTATGGTATCCCCAGTAATAACACATGGATGTGAGAGCCGGACCATGGGCGGATCTACCGCTAGTGCATGGGGTGCATTGCACCGGGCCCTTGCTTCGAGAGGGCCCTGGTGCTGTCACCCACTAAATGCTCTTAGAGCTTCTGAGAAGATAAGAGTCTAGTATGTAGAGGCTCGAGGCTGCGCGGCGCTTTGGGACTGGCTGGTGTATGAGGCTCTGAGTGGTTTGGCGCTGCTGAGGGATAACGGGCTCTGAGCACTTTCACTCAGATCTAATGTAAAGGGAACAAGTGAGATCCAAAGTGCGACGGCTCTCAAGAGGCGACACCTACTGAGCGGCTGCTTTTATGGCGCGCGGGGACCTCGCTGGAGCTTTAAGTGTATTTAATTTAATGATTCTGCTCTTTTATACTCTGCAAGGTTCATAACACACAGAAGTGGTATCAATATCTGGGCGGTGATTTATTAGCGCCGCCAGTACTTGTACCTGGCTTCACATGCCCATAACTGCTGCATCTTCAGGATTATTTATACTTTAAATTGTACGGGATGAAAATAAAAAAAATATTTATCAGCCTCCTACAGTAGAGTTGGGACATGTGAGCCTGACGGGTGTGATGCCACCCACATGTGACCCCACATCACATAGACGCCATTCTGTCTACGTGAAGCCCAGTGGTGGCGCTAGAGAATAAAGGGCCCCGGGGAAAAAAAAATGTGGGTCCCCCTTGCAATTTCCCTATTCACCCTGTTATTGTTGTTATTCAATCATGTCCGGCTCTACATGACCCTATGGCCCAAGGTACACCAGGCACATCTTGTCTCTGGGGTAAAGAGGCAGTCCGTGATGAGGGCGTGGTTAGTAAGGGTAATAACCTGTCCATCATATTCCACCTTTGCTCCACACAGCTTCTCTCTCTACAAAAAAAATAACTAATTAGGCCTGATCCTGCTTTAATTAGAGAGTTATATAAGGCAGCTTGCTGAGGCTCAGACAGGCCAGTGTAGTCTCAGGCAGGGATATATAAGGCAGATTGCTGAGGCTCAGACAGGCCAGTGTAGTCTCATGCAGGGATATATAAGGCAGCTTGCTAAGGATCAGACAGGCCAGTGTAGTCTCAGGCAGGGATATATAAGGCAGCTTGTTGAGGCTCAGACAGGCCAGTATAGTCTCAGGCAGGGATATATAAGGCAACTTACTGAGGCTCAGACAGGCCAGTATAGTCTTGTGCAGGGATATATAAGGCAGCTTGCTGAGGCTCAGACAGGCCAGTATAGTCTCATGCAGGGATATATAAGACAGCTTGCTGAGGATCAGACAGGCCAGTGTAGTCTCATGCAGGGATATATAAGGCAGCTTGCTGAGGCTCAGACAGGCCAGTATAGTCTCATGCAGTGATATATAAGGCAGCTTGCTGAGGATCAGACAGGCCAGTGCAGTCTCATGCAGGGATATATAAGGCAGCTTGCTGAGGATCAGACAGGCCAGTGTAGTCTCATGCAGGGATATATAAGGCAGCTTGCTGAGGATCAGACAGGCCAGTGTAGTCTAAGGCAGGGATATATAAGGCAGCTAGCTGAGGCTCAGACAGGCCAGTGTAGTCTCATGCAGGAATGTGTTGGGCTTCTGTGTTCTGTATAAACATGTGCTAAAAGAAAAGTTATTTTTTGTTATAAAGTGTTGTGTTTGTTACATTGTATCACTGACAAGGAAAGTTCTCAGCTGAGAATAAGGAATCTGTTAGAACTAAGAGGAGTTAAACTGTTTGAGTGATATAAAATAAATCATCTATAAAAAAAAAAATATATTTGTAAACAATTTGAAGCACACATCCAAATCCAGCCCCTCTTAGTTTGACAAATTGGTTTAATTTGGCCCAACCTATCAGGACCTGGATAGAGACAACCACCATTGGTTTGTAGAGACGAGCCCCATTGGTTTGTAGAGACGAGCCCCATTGGTTTGTAGAGACGAGCCCCATTGGTTTGTAGAGACGAGCCCCATTGGTCTGTAGAGACGAGCCCCATTGGTTTGTAGAGACGAGCCCCATTGGTCTGTAGAGACGAGCCCCATTGGTTTGTAGAGACGAGCCCCATTGGTTTGTAGAGATGAGCCCCATTGGTTTGTAGAGACGAGCCCCATTGGTTTGTAGAGACGAGCCCCATTGGTTTGTAGAGACAAGCCCCATTGGTTTGTAGCTGGTGGTACAGATACATTTGGATCACTTCAGACAAAAACATATATTATCATGATCAAAACTATTTTTAAAATGCAATGACTGTAAATAGCTCAAGTCCAAGAAAAATAGAGGTGCTAGTTGGGCCTCGTCAGTGAGGTGAAGCTGAACTCCCTAAGGTACATGGAGCAAGGAGTCCACGTCCGGAGCACCCGATCAGAGATTAAGCCCTGAGGGTCATTTGAATAAACAACAACAAAAATAGAGGCACAATCAGGAACAAACTAAACTTAATAGGTTAGCTCCATAGACATGATCACCCACTCAGAGAGCAACCTCTCACTTGTGCCCTTCTCAGGGAGAAATATCCTGTAGTATATCAGTCTGGTCTCTCTCTATAGAGTGATCCAGCCCCAAAATGCCAGGCAATTCTACCCTGAACTGGAGAAACAGCAAACCCCAGATGTACATTTCGACCTCAGTTGGGCCTCCTCAGTAGGGTATAGCTGAACTACCTAAGGCACAGTGAGCAAGGGGTCCACATCTGGAGTCCCCTGTAAGCCTTAGGGAGAATAAACCCCAAGGGTCATTTGCATAAGTAGCAACACAGAGGCTCAATCGGACAACAAACTGGAGAAGCGGACGGCAGAGATCTGACCTTTGTCATATTGACTAGCAGAGAGAGAGAGAGAGAAGAGGAGAGAGAGAGATAGAAAGGGGAGGAGGAGACACAGAGAGAGACAGGAGATAGAGAGAGCAGAGACCGAGAGAGAGAGAAAGGGGAGGAGGAGAGAGAGTAGAGAGAGAAAGAGAGAAAGGGGAGGATGAGAGACAGAGAGAGAGAGAGAGAGAGAGAGAGGAGAAAGAGAGAGAGCAGAGAGAGAGAAAGGGGAGGAGGAGAGAGAGAGCAGAGAGCGAGAAAAGAGGAGAGAGAGAGCAGAGAGAGAGAGAGAGGGGGAGGAGGAGGCAGAGAGAGAGAGCAGAGAGAGAGAGAGAAGAGGAGAGAGAGAGCAGAGAGAGAGAGAGAGGGTGGAGGAGGAGAGAGAGAGAGAGAGAGAGAGAGAGAGGATGAGAGAAAGCAGAGAGAGAAGAGGAGAGAGAGAGGGAGAGAAAGGGGAGGAGGAGATAGAGAAAGCAGAGAGAGAGAGAAGAGGAGAGAGAGAGAGCAGAGAGAGAGATGGGGGAGGAGGAGATAGAGAAAGCAGAGAGAGAGAGAGAAGAGGAGAGAGAGAGAGCAGAGAGAGAGATGGGGGAGGAGGAGAGAGAGAGAGGAGAGAGAGAGAGCAGAGACAGAGAGAGAGAAGAGGAGAGAGAGAGATAGAAAGGGGAGGAGGAGACACAGAGAGAGACAGGAGATAGAGAGAGCAGAGACCGAGAGAGAGAGAAAGGGGAGGAGGAGAGAGAGTAGAGAGAGAAAGAGAGAAAGGGGAGGATGAGAGACAGAGAGAGAGAGAGAGAGAGAGAGAGAGAGAGAGAGAGAGAGAGAGGAGAGAGAGAGAGAGAGCAGAGAGAGAGAAAGGGGAGGAGGAGAGAGAGAGCAGAGAGCGAGAAAAGAGGAGAGAGAGAGAGAGCAGAGAGAGAGAGAGAGGGGGAGGAGGAGGCAGAGAGAGAGAGCAGAGAGAGAGAGAGAAGAGGAGAGAGAGAGCAGAGAGAGAGAGAGAGGGTGGAGGAGGAGAGAGAGAGAGATAGATAGAGAGAGAGAGAGAGAGAGAGAGAGAGAGAGGATGCGAGAAAGCAGAGAGAGAAGAGGAGAGAGAGAGGGAGAGAAAGGGCAGGAGGAGATAGAGAAAGCAGAGAGAGAGAGAAGAGGAGAGAGAGAGAGCAGAGAGAGAGATGGGGAGGAGGAGAGAGAGAGAGGAGAGAGAGAGAGCAGAGACAGAGAGAGAGAGAAAGGGGAGGAGGAGAGAGAGCAGAGAGAGAGAGAAAGGGGAGGATGAGAGAGAGCAGAGAGAGAGAAGAGGAGAGAGAGCAGAGACAGAGAGAGAGAGAAAGGGGGAGGAGAGAGAGCAGAGAGAGAGAGAAAGGGGAGGAGGAGAGAGAGAGCAGAGAGAGAGAGAAAGGGGAGGATGAGAGAGAGCAGAGAGGGAGAGAAAGGGGAGGATGAGAGAGAGCAGAGAGAGAGAAGAGGAGAGAGAGCAGAGACAGAGAGAGAGAGAAAGGGGAGGAAGAGAGAGAGCAGAGAGAGAGAGAGAAAGGGGAGGAGGAGAGAGAGCAGAGAGAGAGAGAAAGGGGAGGATGAGAGAGAGCAGAGAGAGAGAAGAGGAGAGAGAGCAGAGACAGAGAGAGAGAGAAAGGGGGGAGGAGAGAGAGCAGAGAGAGAGAGAAAGGGGAGGAGGAGAGAGAGAGCAGAGAGAGAGAGAAAGGGGAGGATGAGAGAGAGCAGAGAGGGAGAGAAAGGGGAGGATGAGAGAGAGCAGAGAGAGAGAAGAGGAGAGAGAGCAGAGACAGAGAGAGAGAGAAAGGGGAGGAAGAGAGAGAGCAGAGAGAGAGAGAGAAAGGGGAGGAGGAGAGAGAGAGCAGAGAGAGAGAAAGGGGAGGATGAGAGAGAGAGAGGAGAGAGAGAGAGCAGAGACAGAGAGAGAGAGAAAGGGGAGGAGGAGAGAGAGCAGAGAGAGAGAGAGAAAGGGGAGGATGAGAGAGAGAGCAGAGAGAGAGAGAAAGGGGAGGATGAGAGAGAGCAGAGAGGGAAAGAAGAGGAGAGAGGGAGAGCAGAGAGAGAGAGAGAGAAAGGGGAAGAGGAGACAGAGAGAGAGAACAGAGAGAGAAGAGGAGAGGAGAGAGAGCAGAAAGAGAGGGGAGGAGGAGAAAGAGAGGAGGAGGAGAGAGAGCAGAGAGAGAGAGAGGGGAGGAGGAGACAGAGAGAGAGAGGAGAGAGAGCAGAGAGAGAGAGAGAAAGGGGAGGATGAGAGAGAGCAGAGAGAGAGAAGAGGAGAGAGAGCAGAGACAGAGAGAGAGAAAGGGGAGGAGGAGAGAGAGCAGAGAGAGAGAGAAAGGGGAGGAGGAGAGAGAGCAGAGAGAGAGAGAGAAAGGGGAGGATGAGAGAGAGCAGAGAGGGAGAGAAGAGGAGAGAGGGAGAGCGCAGAGAGGGAGAGAAGAGGAGAGAGGGAGAGCAGAGAGAGAGAGATAGAAAGGGGAAGAGGAGACAGAGAGAGAGAACAGAGAGAGAAGAGGAGAGAGAGAGAGCAGAGAGAGAGAGAAAGGGGAGGATGAGAGAAAGTAGAGAGGGAGAGAATAGGAGAGAGGGAGAGCAGAGAGAGAGAACAAAGAGAGAAGAGGAGAGGAGAGAGAGCAGAGAGAGAGAGGGGAGGAGGAGAAAGAGAGGAGGAGGAGAGAGAGAGCAGAGAGAGAGAGAAGAGGAGAGTGAGAGAAAGGGGAGGAGGAGAAACAGAGAGAGAGGAGAGAGAGAGAAGAGGAGAGAGAAAGAAATTGGAGGAGTAGAGACAGCAGAGAGAGAGAGAAGAGGAGAGAGAACAGAGACAGAGAGAGAGAAAGGGGAGGAGGAGAGAGAGCAGAGAGAGAGAGAAAGGGGAGGAGGAGAGAGAGCAGAGAGGGAGAGAAGAGGAGAGAGAGAGCAGAGAGAGAAGAGAGAGAGCAGAGAGAGAGAAAGGTGAGGAGGAGAAAGAGAGAGAGCAGCGAGAGAGAAGAGTAGAGAGAGAGTGAGGAGGAGGAGAGAGAGAGAGGAGGGGAGAGAGAAGAGAAAGAGAGAAAGGGGAGGAGGAGACAGAGAGAGAGAGAGGAGAGAGAGAGAGCAGAGACAGAGAGAGAGAGAAAGTGGAGGATGAGAGAGAGTAGTGAGACAAAGAAAGAAAGAAAGGGGAGGATGAGAGAGAGCAGAGAGAGAGTGAGAAGATGAGAGAAAGAGAGAGCAGAGAAAGAGAGAAGAGGAGAGCGAGAGAAAGGGGAGGAGGAGAAACAGAGAGATAGAGGAGAAGAGAGAGCAGAGAGAGAGAGAAAGGGAAGGATGAGAGAGATAAGAGAGAGAGAGAGAGGAGGAGAGAGAGAGAGAGCAGAGAGAGAAAGGGAAGGATTAGACAGAGAGAGAGCAGAGAGAGATGAAGAGAGAGATCAGAGAGATAAAGGGGAGGAGGAGAGAGAGAGATAGAGGTGAGAGAGCAGAGAGAGAGAAAGGGGAGGAGGAGACATAAAGAGAGAGAGAGGTGAGAGAGAAAGGGGAGGAGGAGACAGAGAGAGAGCAGAGAGAGATGAAGAGAGAGATCAGATAGATAAAGCGGAGGAGGAGAGAGAGAGATAGAGGTGAGAGAGCAGAGAGAGAGAAAGGGGAGGAGGAGACATAAAGAGAGAGAGAGGTGAGAGAGAGCCGAGAGAAAGAGAGAGAGAGAGCAGAGAGAGAGAAGAGGAGAGAGAGTGAGGAGGAGGAAAGAGAAAGGGGGAGCAGAGAGGGAGAGAAAGGGGAGGAGGAGAGAGAGCAGAGAGAGAGAGAAGAGTAGAGAGTGAGGGAGAGAGTGGAGGAGATAGAGAGAAAAAGAAAGCAGAGTGAGAGAAAGAGAGAGAAGAGGATAGAGAACAAAGAGAGAGGAGGAGAGAGAGCAGAGAGAGAGGAGGAGAGAGAGCAGAGAGAGAGAGGAGGAGGAGAGAGAGGGGAGGAGGAGAGAGAGCAGAGAGAGAGTGAGAAGATGAGAGAAAGAGAGAGCAGAGAAAGAGAGAAGAGGAGAGCGAGAGAAAGGGGAGGAGGAGAAACAGAGAGATAGAGGAGAAGAGAGAGCAGAGAGAGAGAGAAAGGGAAGGATGAGAGAGAGCAGAGAGAGAGAAGAGGAGAGAGAGCAGAGAGAGAAAGGGGAGGAGGAGACAGAGAGAGAGCAGAGAGAGATGAAGAGAGAGAGCAGAGAGATAAAGGGGAGGAGGAGAGAGAGAGAGATAGAGGTGAGAGAGCAGAGAGAGAGAGAGAGAAAGGGGAGGAGGAGACACACAGAGAGAGAGAGGTGAGAGAGAGCAGAGAGAAAGAGAGAGAGAGCAGAGAGAGAGAAGAGGAGAGAGAGTGAGGAGGAGGAAAGAGAAAGGGGGAGCAGAGAGGGAGAGAAAGGGGAGGAGGAGACAGAGAGAGAGCAGAGAGATAAAGGGGAGGAGGAGAGAGAGAGAGATAGAGGTGAGAGAGCAGAGAGAGAGAGAGAGAAAGGGGAGGAGGAGACACACAGAGAGAGAGAGGTGAGAGAGAGCAGAGAGAAAGAGAGAGAGCAGAGAGAGAGAAGAGGAGAGAGAGTGAGGAGGAGGAAAGAGAGGGGGGAGCAGAGAGGGAGAGAAAGGGGAGGAGGAGACAGAGAGAGAGCAGAGAGAGATGAAGAGTGTAACGGCTACCCCGGTAGTGAGAGGGTACCAGCCGTTGGAGACGTCCTTTTCCCTGGCAAGCTGCTGTGTAAGAGTGAAGTTGGTATAATCCCATCCAAGAGTTCCAGAGGGAAAGTCAGGTTCAGCATTAAATATCCATATAGAAGCACTGCACAGTCTCAGAAGCCCAGACCACCCATATTGGACGACACTTTCTTGGGAGTCAAAGAATACTGACTTTATTTTGTAATATGCAGAAATATATATACACCTCTTTCCACAGGTAATACACATGCCCATATTTGGCCACACAATAGAGACAATAGGTGTGGTCACACCTCCCAGGGACTAACCGGCTACTTTGATACAATCAGACATTGATTAGATAATGTTTCTCTTTGTTCCGTCTTTCACAATGTGAACACTTTACACAATAGGGCTCTCCTGCCTCTAGGAGACCCTAATAGGATTATGTATTCTGCTAGGTGTCTGCAATGGTCTGAGCTAATATCCTGCAGAGCATAAACCAACATATCTACAGTATAGCAATGTGATCATATTTTAACCATAATAATTAAATAACCATAACACAGGGTAAAACAGTGATGGGCTCCGTTACACACCTCCCCCGTGACCATAAGCCGGCATACACGGTCTGATCCCAACGGATCGGCCTGGGGATGTCCGGACAAAACGATTTGTTGGTCACTTCTACAGTTTGACAACCCATCAGCATTACTGCAATTCACATTTCCTCACATTTCAAGAACAAAACAAGCGCACACTTCATACAGCATTCACAGCAATAAACATTTCATGGAGAGGGAAAATACATTTTACAAACTGGTTTCAGACAATTAAATAATGAGGCAGAAAAGCATCAGCCTTCCAAATGAACTGAAGTCCTTTAGCTAAACCGTCCCAAGTTGCAGAGTACATTCCTCCCCCAGCTCGTGGTCGGGCCCCTATTGTACAGGGCCCACTGTTCTCCCCCTGTACACCCACCCAAAAAAATCCAGGATCCCATCCCAACAGTCCAGGATCCCAGTGTCCAAAAGGTGGGCCACAATCTCTGTCCCATAGAAACCCCTTTCCATATAAAACGTTCCCGCTCATCCCCTCTATCGTCGTCTAATGCTCGGTACTTTTGGAGGGTGGGGTCCTGTCTAGTTTCCCTCACAAGCTCTTCGGGGGTGTCCCACGCTATGGGTCTCTCTGTGGCAGTAGTGCTAAGTGTCTGCTTGTGGCTTACCTGGGTCTCCCGACCTGTTGTAGGAACGTCCTCGGTACGGGTCTGTGAGCGGGTGGTCACGGGACAAGCAGCAGCAGTCGTGGGTAAAAAGGCTGAGGCTAGAGGGCCAATATCGTTGCCCAGCACAACCTCAGCAGGTAAATTATCCATGATGCCTACTGTGGTCTTTCCCGACCCGATTCCCCAATCCAAGTGTACCCGGGCGGTGGGTAAGCGAAAAACAGACCCCCCTGCGACACGAACAACAACGGTACGATTAGATACATGCTCTGGTTTCACAAGATGTTTCTGCACCAAAGTGATGGTAGCGCCAGTGTCTCTTAAGCCTTGTGCTATCTGTCCATTCACACGCACCTCTTGGCGGTGATGCTGGCGGTTATCCGGGGAGGCAGCCTGAACGGGGTTGGCCTCATACAAGATTCCCAAACACTCCTCAGGGCTCCCTTTGATTTTCAGGCAGTGAGCAGCAGAGGGACGTGATGGCGGGATCTCTGTGTGGGGTGTTGTGCGCCTCCATTTGTTATTGGCTGATCTCAAAGAGCAATAACGGGCAATATGCCCTGTGTTGCTGCAGCAATGGCACGTCATTTTGTAAGAATCCCGGGGTTGGTGGTTAGACCCCTGAGGCCGTGGCGGTCCTGGGGGTACTGGGGCCCGAAATTCTGTGCGTGCAGTGGGTATTGAAGTGCGTGGCTCTGCTCTAGACGTTGGTCGTGTGGACCCTTGGCTCACCTTTCTGGACTCTGCGTATTCGTCCGCTAGCCGTGCTGCCTCGGTTAAGTTAGCAGGGCGACGATCTCTCACCCAATCCTGTATGTCTGCCGCCAGATCTTGGAAGAAATGTTCCATCAGGAATAGCTGTAGTACTTCCTCTCCTGTGTTGGCATTGCACCCTCGCACCCAATGTGATGCCACCCTTTGTATATTGCTGGCCCATTCCATGTGGGAGTCTGCAGCCTTCATTTTAGACTCCCTGAAGCGACGGCGATATGTTTCCGGGGTGACGGCATATGTGGTGAGCAGTGCAGCGTTCACCCGGCGATACTGCGCAATATCTTCCTCAGTAAGCGCCCGAAAAGCCTCATTTGCTTTTCCTGATAGCTTTCCAGCCAAAATAGTGACCCATTGGTCTGGTGGTATTTGGTGTAGTGAGCACTGCCTCTCGAAGTCAGCCAAATATCCATCAATTTGTTCCTCACTTTCCACAAACGCTTTGAAGGCCGTGAAGGGTATTTTCTGCCCTGTAGCAGCGGGTGGGGAAGTATGAACTGTATGTGCCAGAGGTTGTCTAGCTCTTGCCAGTTCAAGTTCGTGCCCCCTCCTATTTTGTATCTCCGTTCTCGCTTCCCGGAACAGCTGATCAATTAGCTCCACGGATGTTGCTGGGTACATGGATAATCTCCGCTGAACCAGGTTTGTAATTTCCTCCTCCTCGCTGACAGGGGTAGGTTGGTCCACGACCTCCATGGATCGATCCATCTCGTCCAGCTCCAGTAGGTCAGCTATCAGCTCTCTCCGTGGTCAGTTGTTGGCACTCCTTCCTCTGGTTTCCAAGAGATCCTTTAGTGTGGGTCTTTTCAGTTTAGCGTACTGGGATTCCATTCAGCACTTGCGTTGGGGATGAAAAGGACCATCCCACCGCTGCCACCAATGTAACGGCTACCCCGGTAGTGAGAGGGTACCAGCCGTTGGAGACGTCCTTTTCCCTGGCAAGCTGCTGTGTAAAAGTGAAGTTGGTATAATCCCATCCAAGAGTTCCAGAGGGAAAGTCAGGTTCAGCATTAAATATCCATATAGAAGCACTGCACAGTCTCAGAAGCCCAGACCACCCATATTGGACGACACTTTCTTGGGAGTCAAAGAATACTGACTTTATTTTGTAATATGCAGAAATATATATACACCTCTTTCCACAGGTAATACACATGCCCATATTTGGCCACACAATAGAGACAATAGGTGTGGTCACACCTCCCAGGGACTAACCGGCTACTTTTGATACAATCAGACATTGATAAGATAATGCTTCTCTTTGTTCCATCTTTCACAATGTGAACACTTTACACAATAGGGCTCTCCTGCCTCTAGGAGACCCTAATAGGATTATGTATTCTGCTAGGTGTCTGCAATGGTCTGAGCCAACATCCTGCAGAGCATAAACCAACATATCTACAGTATAGCAATGTGATCATATTTTAACCATAATAATTAAATAACCATAACACAGGGTAAAACAGTGATGGGCTCCGTTACAAAGAGAGAGATCAGAGAGATAAAGGGGAGGAGGAGAGAGAGAGATAGAGGTGAGAGAGCAGAGAGAGAGAAAGGGGAGGAGGAGACATAAAGAGAGAGAGAGGTGAGAGAGAAAGGGGAGGAGGAGACAGAGAGAGAGCAGAGAGAGATGAAGAGAGAGATCAGAGAGATAAAGGGGAGGAGGAGAGAGAGAGATAGAGGTGAGAGAGCAGAGAGAGAGAAAGGGGAGGAGGAGACATAAAGAGAGAGAGAGGTGAGAGAGAGCCGAGAGAAAGAGAGAGAGAGAGCAGAGAGAGAGAAGAGGAGAGAGAGTGAGGAGGAGGAAAGAGAAAGGGGGAGCAGAGAGGGAGAGAAAGGGGAGGAGGAGAGAGAGCAGAGAGAGAGAGAAGAGTAGAGAGTGAGGGAGAGAGTGGAGGAGATAGAGAGAAAAAGAAAGCAGAGTGAGAGAAAGAGAGAGAAGAGGATAGAGAACAAAGAGAGAGGAGGAGAGAGAGCAGAGAGAGAGGAGGAGAGAGAGCAGAGAGAGAGAGGAGGAGGAGAGAGAGGGGAGGAGGAGAGAGAGCAGAGAGAGAGTGAGAAGATGAGAGAAAGAGAGAGCAGAGAAAGAGAGAAGAGGAGAGCGAGAGAAAGGGGAGGAGGAGAAACAGAGAGATAGAGGAGAAGAGAGAGCAGAGAGAGAGAGAAAGGGAAGGATGAGAGAGAGCAGAGAGAGAGAGAAGAGGAGAGAGAGCAGAGAGAGAAAGGGGAGGAGGAGACAGAGAGAGAGCAGAGAGAGATAAAGAGAGAGAGCAGAGAGATAAAGGGGAGGAGGAGAGAGAGAGAGATAGAGGTGAGAGAGCAGAGAGAGAGAGAGAGAAAGGGGAGGAGGAGACACACAGAGAGAGAGAGGTGAGAGAGAGCAGAGAGAAAGAGAGAGAGAGCAGAGAGAGAGAAGAGGAGAGAGAGTGAGGAGGAGGAAAGAGAGGGGGGAGCAGAGAGGGAGAGAAAGGGGAGGAGGAGAGAGAGCAGAGAGAGAGAGAAGAGTAGAGAGTGAGGGAGAGAGTGGAGGAGATAGAGAGAAAAAGAAAGCAGAGTGAGAGAAAGAGAGAGAAGAGGATAGAGAGCAAAGAGAGAGGAGGAGAGAGAGCAGAGAGAGAGGAGGAGAGAGAGCAGAGAGAGATAGAAGAGGAGAGAGAAAGTGAGGAGGAGGAAAAAGAGAGAGGAGAGTAGAGAGAACAGAAAGATAGAAGAGGAGAGAGCAGAGAGAGAGAGCAGAGAGAGCAGAGAGAGAAAGGGGGAGGAGAGAGAGAGGAGAAGCGAGAGCAAAGGGAGAGAGAGAGAGGATAGAGAGAGCGAGCGAAAGAGGAGGAGGAGAGAGAGAGAAAGAGAGGAGGAGAGAGAGAGCAGAGAGAGAGAGAGAGAGGAAAGGGGGAAGAAGAGAGAGGGAAAGAGAGAGAGAGGAGGGACAGTGAGACAGCAGAGAGAGATAGGCGGAGACAGAGAGCAGAGAGAGAGGAGGAGAGAGACAAAGAACGAAAGAAGAGGAGAGAGAGAGAGAAGGAGGATTGAGAGAGAGGAAGAGGAGAGAGAGAGAAGGAGAGAGGAATGGGAGGAGGAGAGAGAAATAAATATATATATATATATATAGAGAGAGAGAGAGAAAGAGAGAGAGAGAGAGAGAGAGAGAGGAGGGAGAGAGAGCAGAGAGAGGCAGCGATAGAGAGCAGAGAGAGGTGGAGAGAGAGAGTGCAGAGAGAGAGAAAGGGGGGAGGAGAGAGAGAGAGAGAGAGCAGAGAGAGACAAGAGGAGAGAGAGAGAGAAGAGGAGAGAAAGAGAGAGAAGAGGAGAGAGAGCGAGGAGGAGGAGAGAGAGAGAAGAGGAAAGAAAGAAAGGGGAGGAGAGTGAGAGAGAGAGAGAGAGAGAGAAGAGGAGAGAGAGGAAGAGGAGGAGAGAGAAAAAGGGGGAGGAGAGAGAAGAGGAGAGAGAGGAAGAGGAGGAGAGATGGACATTGGGACAGGAAATTATTGGAAACATATTTGGAGATTTTGGGAGGCTGGTCACACTAGCAGTTGGTCATTTTTGTCTATACCAGGAACTGATCATTTTTTGCCATATTCTGATGTCATGGTAAAATATTAATTACCAAATGATGCCACTATTATTATGTTGTGCCACTAATTAGAATAATAACCCTTTAAAGAAAACTGTAAATATCAGGAATTATTTATTTTTGACTGCAATGTATTTTGTGGTTGCTGTTTAGTTGTCCAGTCAGGACTTACTCTTTGTGACCCTATGGACAGCATCACGCCAGGCACATCTATCAGCCACTGCCCCTCCGAGCTTCCTCAAGTTCATGCTCAATGCTCCAATGACCTCATCTATCCATCTCCGTCTCGGCCTCCTCTTCTTCGTGTGCCTTCAGTCTTTCCCAGCATCAGAGTCTTCTCATGATACAGACAATATATCTGAGCTTCAGCCTCATGATCAAACCTTCCAGTGAACAGTGTATAGGACGTTTTACCCAGATCCACCATACATGACAGGTTCACTTTAAGACGCCACGTCTTGGTTTCCAGTAGAATTCGGGGCCACTGTGTCAATTGAATGTTTTACTGAAATGAAGTGCGAAGTACAAGGTCATTTAAATATTGACATAAGAGTCGCTGGGAGTTCTGGAAACACTTCCCAGATGTTAATCTGAGACGCTCTAAGCCGAGGGTAAATGTCTCATCGAGATTTCACATTGATTGTCAGCTTAAGTTAGGCGCAGACCCCGACCCTCATTGCCGGCTCAGTTTACTTTTATACAGTAATTTTAGACACAATTTGTCTCAAATTGGATGTTTTAGATGTTATTGTATCTCCCGACCCAAGTACTGTACAAGCAAATAAGCCCATTACAAAGCTCGTTCTGTCTCTTTACTATTCCAGCAATATCAGTTTATAACTTTTGATAAATATTTAGCCGCGTTTACTGGTGTTTCTAGCAAAAATTTCTAATGGCTACAAAAGCATAACAAATTGTATAAAGAATGACCAAAACAATACAAAGTATCTCCCTATGTTACTTTGTCAGTTCTTTTGGTTAAAGGGACATGGCAGGATGTTACTCTATATATAATATCCCTGGGTATCTATTTACTGACATGTACTTTGTTTTAAGACTTGCTTAACAGCTCTGGTTTTACTACCTAAAATCAAACAAATAATCCCTGTATGGGTCTGACTTCTGCAGCTCATGAAGACACAGGCTGTGTTCTACTTGCTATCTTGTGTCCATCTCTCAACCTCGCTGCTGAGATGTGGTTTCTGATAGGCTAGGACCCTACACTGTGCATCCAGCCCTAAAGAGTCTGTGTCTGCATACACTGCAGTGAGCAGACCCATACAGGGACTATTTGTTTGATTTTAGGCAGAACACATGGAGCTTATAGGCACTTTTTACAACAATAAAGCAGATAAAAGTAAATAGATCCATGTAAATATCCCCCTAACTGTGTGCTCCAGTACATTTTAGTTCAAGGTTTATTACATCAGTTATGGACTCCATCACATTATCTTCTAGGGCAGGCCAGCCTCTATGACAGGGATGGGCAAGTTCAGTCCTCCAGGGCCACACACAGGCCTGGATTTGTATCTACAGCCCCTCTGAGCTCCCTCAAACTCATGCTCATTGCTTAAATTACCTCATCTATCCATCTGTGGCTCGGTTATCCCCTTCTTCAGGTGCCTTCTATCTATCCCAGCATCAGAGTCTACTCTAGGGAATCCTGTCTTCTCATGATATGGCCAAAAGCTCAAACCTTCCAGATTAAATGTATAGGACATTTTAAAGACCAAAAAACACTCACTAAGCCCCCCCGCCCCCCTGCGCCCTCCCCCGCCAAGCGTCACATTGCACTGTAATGACAGCTCCCTCAGCCAACCCAAACCCATCACAAAATACCCATGGGAAATAATATAAGTTAGTGTGGGCCAGCTTGCTACCTTTATCTAAAGAATACAAGACAATAAAACCCTTCTCTATTTTATTATTTGCCCTTACCCCAATCTTTAAGATGGTAGATTTATTTTCCATAAAAGCTTTTGACAAAATCCACCCACTACACAAGTACCAGCTCCATTTGGGGCCAACACGCAACCCCTCCACCATCAGGGCTAGCGTTATGACTGGGACCAAATGCCTGGCTGGTGGAGCTACTGTCGGTGCAGCAGGTGCAAAGCACTGGAGCCTAAACTGGGTAGGGACCTTCTGCTATGTGGAGTAAGGTGGTCTCTTAATTTTTTAGGAGTGATGGGAAGTTAATTCATTTTACAGAAAGGTGATCTGACTTACTACATACATTTTTGTTGTTTTTACCCCAGGATCCTCCATGTTTTAGGTCCACCAATGGCTCAGCACTTTTTATTCTATAATATTTACAACTGAACACATCGTGCAGAACTACTGTAACAGTGGCCCAGCCTTCCAGTGGAAGTGGTAGACTCAAATACATTAGCGGAATTTAAAAATACCTGGGATATAAAGCCGGCATAAGGGTCTATGTCATGGCTCAGGGAAGGGTGTCTGATCCAGATCCAGAATCCTCCTGCCTTGTCTACAGGAATCCTCCCTTCGCCCGGGAAGTGGACGGGCTTCTTATTGACCGTTTTTTATTCCAGGACCATCAGGATGCAGTGTAGGGATCAAGGGGTTAAAAATAACAAATAGAGCTTACATCTTCTAAATAAAAGTCATAACCGCGATTATGTTTCTGAGAAGAGTCTTTATTGGGAAAACTTGGAATAATTACAGGTAAACAGAACAATACAACTTCTGGTTCAACCCACAAACATGATTATGTTACCTGGGCTTAACTAGTTATCCTAATTAGCCCCTGTAATACCTCACTGGCCAATCTTTGAGCTGGTAATGACATAACAAACATAAACTCCTTCAAAGTTCCCTTCTAAACTAGTCAACGTATTTAAACTATTTGGATTCCTTGCCCACATCTAGGTAATCCAATGGGGCAGGTTGTTATCAAGTTGTACAGTCAATTGTTCAAACCACCTGTCTCTGGTGATGAAATTAACAGTGGCTGGAGTGGTGATCAGGGGGGAGATTACGGAAGACATAGGTATTTCAGTAGAGGTTGACTCATCCCCAATAAGCAAAGTGTAATCAGTAATTATAAAGGATTTTGGGTAGATATAATGTGCATAGGACCCTGGGTTGTCCTCTCTTCCAGGTTGTTCCATGCTCTATCTGAGATATGTTGGGGGCCATTATAATGTCACGATACAGAATGATTGTGACTGCATCAATTCTACTCAATAAACCCAATGACATATATTTGACCTTTTCTTCAAGAAAGATCTACCAGCTGAACAGTCCCAATAATATCCAAAGGTTTAATGAGTCGTAAACAACGCAACGCTCATAATCTCACAGCGCCCATGGCCTGTCTCCTAATTGGTTGCCAAAATGATAAGAAATCTTTAGCCCCTAAGGAGATTGCTGTGTCCCCTGTGGGATATATGGGTTTCTCTCTTGGTCAGAGTGGTCAGATATTTCTGATCTCATTGACTTATAGAAGTTCTGTCGCCATCTATAACCGTGTTGGTATTTAGATCAAGTTGGGTAGATGTTTAAAGGGATATGGAAGGATTCTGGGTGTTACTATGTATATAATATCTCTGTATATCTATTTACTTTTATGTGCTTTATTTTATTAAGAGGTTGCTTATAAGATCTAAAATCAAGCAAATAGTCATGGTATAGGTCTGCCCACCGCAGCGTGTACAGACATGGACTCTGTAGGGTTGGATATGCAGTGTAGTATCCTAGCCTCATCCCTGCTACACGTTGCTTGGAGATGGTCACTGATTGGTTAGTATGAGACACAGTACTACAGTTCTACAGAGTCTGTGTCTTCATGAGCTGCAGATTGCAGACCCAAGCAGATAATATCTGTTTGATTTTAAGCAGTAAAAACAGAGCTTATAAACTCTTCTTAAGAAAATAAATTACTTAAACGTAAATAGATATCCAGGGATATTATATACACCCTGGAAATATAAGAAGGTTTACCATTGACTTGAATGGGAAACACACCCTGCAATCTAATTGGCTGCAGAAATGCAACAGCATGTGGGCAGTCTATTATACATATAAACACTTATTTGATTTGATTTGATTTGATTTCTCAGTAAAAAATGCATATATTTAAAACATTCTAAAATAATTTCAACATGCTTTTAGGAGATCTTTACTGTGGCGTGGTCCAAATTGTGCTGAATTAAGTGGCCCTCTTAGTTTATGTGACACAATTCTATCTGCATATTCTAAAGCAGCATGGCTTGTCCCAGCCCTTGCAAACGAGGCATAAAAACTGGATTGGATGGCATTTAGCTTTAGTATGTTTTTTTTATTTAATTGTTGATATTGTATAAAATTTCAGGGATGGTTTCAAGGCCTGGGACAGCCATACAGTTGCACATGCATTGGATTGGGATGTGTATAGGATGTGTGCTGACACCCTACTGACTCTAGAAAGCCATGTTTCTGGCACTTTGATAGAGTACACAATATAAGAGGCGCTGTATAGGCTTCAGATTACCAGGTCTCCACTCTGCTCTAACTGGTCACAAGCTGCAGGCTGAGGTCTCACTGTGTGTGTCTTTCTCCAACTCAGACAAACTACAAACAATAAGTCCATAAGCAGCCCAGCCAATACTCCAGGAGCAGTCTTAAATAAGGACTTCCCTGGTGCAGCTAATTACCTGAGCAGAGAGGTTAACTCCTTCAGTCCTCCTGAGAGAAAAGAGTTTTTGAATGTAAATAGTATGTACATAACCTATTTCTGTTTTGCTTCATATTCTGCAAAAAAATGTTTGTTAAAAAAAGAAGAGTTCTGAGCGCCCAACAGCAGGGATTGCTGCTCGGAAATATAGGAAATGTATTTTTGGCAGGAAGTTACATTGTGAAATATTCTTTAAACCACCTCACACTAACTGAGCACCCCAAACATATTCTAGGGCCTCTCTGCCAAGCGCCAGCGTATAAACAAGCAGACAGATGGCTTGGTGCGTGTTGGAATATTTTTATCTGCCTCTAAGATTCTGTATCTGACCCTATAGCTCTCTGGGTTTGTTGTCTTGTTCCTTCTGTTGTGAAACAGATGACACCATATCCACAGCCATTGGAATGGAAGGAGGATTTACTTAGAATAAATACATTACAGGTTCGATGATATCTCTAAATGATGCACAACTAGGCAGCTTATATCCAAATTGTGCATGGAGTTTATCTTAAGTCCTATTGAATGAATTTACATATGTATATAATTAGTAGGCTTTTGAATTCAGCACATTTTAGACCACATCACTGTAAAGATCTCCTGACAGCATGTTGAAATAATTTTAGAATTTTAGAAATTTTCACTGAAAAATTAAATCAAATCTGTGTTTACATGTATAACAGAGTGCCTACATGCTAATGCATTACTACAGGCAATCAGGTTGCAGGGGTAGGTCTTCCATTCAAGTCAATGGTAAGACTGCATACATTTGCAGGATGAAGGGAAAATACCTTGATATTTTGCTTTCTTTATAGCAGAAAATTCAGGTTTCTGCTCTCTTGCCTCTCTGGAAGTCGAGCAACGCATCCCAGTGATCTTCTCACCTGCAGCCCAGTGATCTTCTTGCCCTGGAGCTCTGCGTAGTGATGAAAAAAAAAAAACAAATCTATCTGTGCAGGCATGGAATGCTGGGCTCACCACAAACAGGACAAACATGGGTAAGCTGGTCAGTGCAGTCCTGAGTCCAGGGAAAAGCAGCTGTAAATCACAGCCTTCCTCACAGAGCCTCACACAGCACTCATGCAACAGTCAGTGGGCATGATACTTTCGTATGTAAACATAGATAATTTTACCATATAATTGTGTGATCGTTCACACCACGAAGATCACTTACAGTGAGGTAAATGATCCTTTCATGTCCTGTGCTGTGAAAGGGCCACTGAACTGTAAGGTGTTGAAAAATCTACTTTTGATGATGGGCACAATGTTTTAGTAAGTAGATAAATAGATCTCTTAATCTCTCTGCTCAGTTACTTAGCTGCACCTGGGCAGCCCTTATTTAAGACGGTTTCTAGATTATTGGAGGTGTTACTTATTAAAAGCGTCTGTGTTATTGACTATCATATACAATTATTGCTAGCAGTAAACTTTATATACAGTGTGTGATTGTCTCATTAAAAATATCTAAAATGTCAATTGTTTATTAAAAAAAACTCAACTCCAAAGTGCAATATTATCAGGAAATGTTCCCTCCCTGATATTCCCTTCCTGCATGACCAAGGAGATAATCAGACACCAAGATGGTGGCTTCCTAAATAATTATATAACATTGTTAATAATGTAAAGGGTGTGTATTATTTGGCCATTATTAATTTTATTTCTTGATAAGAGCATTGTGTAATTATTTGGAATCAGTGAACCTTTAAATTGATATTTTAAATATTTTAAATAAGAAACAAATTAACATGTTGAATGTGTAAGAGAGAGATTCCTGTCTTAAACCAATTGACCTGACACATGAATCTGACTGTCACTCAACAGAGAGCAGAAAGAGGTCAGGAAATATTTTATTACAAAAACAGGCCGCTTAAAAGAAAGAATAAAAAAATAAAAGGGAACATATTAAAATTGACAATTCCCTATGATCATTGAAAGGATTCCTCCTAACTATTCCAGCCTTTGATGAAGTTGTACCGAAATGGCAGTAAAGCTGTATTTTGTGGTATATTCTGTACTTATAGGGGCAATTTATGCTATTTTTTTATAATTTTTTAACAATTTTTCTTGGATGAATATATGGATTAAAAAAATTAAATGTTTCAGCTCAATGAAAATGACCCATTGGGAGTAATATAGAACATGCTTATGTGGGAAATATCATGTTGTAACCTGAATATTATATATAACACAATATTAAATTGCAATTTTCTCCGTCCTTTTCTGAAACAATCAATTAGATATTAGACAAGCTCCGAAGAGCAATAATTGCTGGATAATTAATCAGATATCAAAAAGTTCTAGAATAGGAATATATGTACGTATCTATTCTTTTCCTGCGGCACAATAGACCACCATGGATTTGTATTTTGACTGCCTTCTAGATTAAGTTAAGGATGGCTTAGTTTGTATAAAGAGGACCCATCACAACTGGTTGGTGTAGACTACTGATGGAGAACCAGTGGCCCCAAATCCACATACAGTCTTCAAGAACTTTACATGCTGACCCTTGCCTGTTCTCTGGAGTGGGAGAGCATGCCCCTCCTCAACAGTACACAGTCCATTATATTTCTCTAAAACTATCAAATATCCAGTAGTATTCTTGAATGCTTCACCTCATTACTTATACCTCTATTACCATTTGAGTCATTTTCTACAATGGTTTTGCCATTTTATTTTGAGTAAAATAAAAAGGTCTAAAGCTCCACGAGGACCTCTTACTGGAATAGATCATGTGTCTGGTGTAGACACGCAACACAACACTAGGCCTGTGTGGTGGAGTTGTATCTATGGAATTATTATAGAGCCACTGCAGTTCAAGAAAAAAGACACTTGTTTGTCAAGTACGTACCAAACTAACAATATTAGTAGATGTGGACATAAAGCATTTTTTGGGAAAACTGAATTATTGAAGACTCTGTTTCGAAGTACAGGAATCCATTTTGTATTTGTAACATCACTTCCTCAAATCTGGATCATGGGGGTGTGGCTATCAGTGGGGAAGGAGGAGACAGAAAGTCACTGTTGCAATAATTGTATAAGATTATTATTTCCTTTATTTGTAATGCTCCAACATATTCCATAGATTTGTACATTTGTAAGTGAAAGCCAAAACAATATTAACAAAATACAATTAAAAAGAAGAAAAGAATGGAGAATGGAGGGCCCTGTCTTTGAACTTAAAATCGAAAGTACTGTACACAGAGCTTTCACTAAAGCACATAGAGTCATGGCATTTGTAGATAAAAAGATCATATCTATATCATCTACTTTATTTGTTATTTGATGCTGATTGTAAACACATAAATACTTATTGTCTGGTAATTTTCCAGATGAAGGGTTAATCATCCTCCTTTTACACAAAATAAGTTCTGAGTTACTAATAGTTCTTTCAAGAAGGAGATGGGCCAAGGACACATACTTTTGTATTGAAAAAACCTTGAGATGATAAATATCCACATACATTCTTCAATCCACTATTGTCCTAGCTAGCAATAACACGTGCAGGTGCGACATAACACACAAGTAATTCAATAACCCTAAATATTTGGCTGAAATATCTAGACCAAAGGTCATATGAATATAACGTATTTCATTTTAAAACATGGAACGAGACTTCTCTCAAACACCATCCCACCATATATATACAGTATAATTATGCATGTACATGCAAATATGGCGGGAGGCTATTGCAATTGGTTGAAATGAGCCCTGTGATGGAAAGTGGGTGAAAAAGAAAGAGTTTATCTATTAGGACAATGAGAAGTTCAGGGATTTTTCTCTATGCTGCGCTCTGAAATATACTTCTGTCCTTTTGTATTTTCTCTGTGATTATTCAATAAATCTATCTTTAATACAAATTCTTCCTAAAAAGAAGACCAAGAGGGATTACTTCTAAACAAATTAAGGAGAAGTCCTATACAGCAAGGGTCCCCCTGCTAAGTTCCTACTGGGTAAAGTATAGCCACAAGTTTCTAATATTACATTTTATAATAGAATTGAAATAGTCCAGATACAATCTTTCTGTTACAACTGATAGGGTGGATACAACCTGAAAAAAAGTTTTGGGGCTCATGGTCCGGACATGAGTCCCAATCAGTTGTTGGTTACTACTTGGGTCCATACTTGGGTCCATTTTATCAAAATCAGACTGATTGCTTTGATAAATTAAGTTTAATAAATACTGTTATAAACCCCCTTATTAATTACTCTAATACCTATATACAAAGGTAATTTAATTTACTATAAACTACCATATAACCTAAGCAGTTTAATTTACTACTGGATATTCCTAGACTCTGGCTGCCTTATAGGTTTTTACACCAGATTTTGCTTTTCACTGTTTTCATAGAGTAACATGATATATCCCTGAATATTTATACTAATATATTCTATGGAATAGACATCTGATTACTTATCCAAGCTTGATAAGATTTTACACACTTCTTATTGATGTCTATAGAGATTTAACAGAATATAGAATGTTTCAAAATTGATGGTCATCCAATTATTTAAAAGGATTTTAATAAACTTCTAATTGATTTAATATTGTGATCTATCTGAATATAGACAGTTTTCACACATTTAGCTACATTCAATTGTTTATTCCTGGTCTTGCTTTTGTTTCAATAAAAGATGTTCTGCATAAGGCATATATTTGTCTATAAATTAATAACTGAATTCAATAAAACATATTAATCTATACATTGTAATATTTATGTCATATCCAAATTGCATGACAATAGCAAGATTGAAAACTCGCAAACTTTCAATATAAAGATTGAAATTTACATCACGCCTCTTCCAACTCACTGGTCCTGAAGAAGTCTCCTTGCTTCAGGAAATTCAACTATAGCTTCTAACTAAACATTTCTTGTTTTGCATTTAAAAACTAGAGTTATGACTTTTTACTGCTTTATTATGCTCTTAGTTACACTTAACATTTTCAAACAAATAGTTTTTTCATTGTATGGTTGTCTTTTCATAAAATCGATTTTTTCCCCAGGGTTCCTTAACATGGTGATATTACGACCAGAACTTGTTTGCAAAGATTACATATATCTTAGATGTTTTGTTCAATGTATATTGCGCTTCTATTTTTTGTATTCTTGTTGTTTTTTTTTTATATTTCTGTTTTTTTATACTTGGCTAATACTTAAAAAAAAAAAAACTTTAAGAATTTTAAGGTATTTTATGTATCAGCATCCTTTTAATATTTAAAATTTTGCAAGCTTTGCTTACAAAACTAATTTCTAAATAAAATTTGATAATTTGTTTATGAGTCTTTTCCAACCTTCACTGGCTATAATAAATCCTTAAAATACCACTGTAGTCAAAGAAAAAAGGGCAATTTTAAGAAAAATCTGAAAAATCAGACTCAGTAGATAGAGGAACCCATTTGTGTTTGTTACATCACTCTTTGACAGATGGATCATGGGGGTGTGTTTTTTAATCTATCAGTGGGGAAAGAGAAAACATAGACAGGTCAAGAGGCAATGTTAATTGTATGTGACAAATCTATACCACACATCTACCCCATTACAGACCTAGAAGAAGACAGCTTCCATTAGCAAATGCAAGCAGTGCTCTCCAGAAATATAAACGCCCCTCCAGTGTATCATGGATGACTCCATTGGCCACTGGATAAAACATAATTGTATCCTTAAACATCTAGCTATGTTTTATTTCTGTGATGACAATAATGACAGCTCTGACCCTAAAAATGAATGGTGGGAAGGGGCACACATACAATAGCCTCCCTCATTTTTGTGGTAGAAAACTTTTTTATTGTGTTCAAAAGCCCCATGTTGGGCTTTTTCAGCTGCTGAATATCAGTTTCCATCTGAAATATTGGCTTTAGATAATTGTAGTTAAAAATAAACATGTAAATGTGGTGGAAAAAACTAACAGCAACACTGTAGCATACGTTAATATTCAGAAGGTCACAATGTTGCGATGCCTGAAACAAAGTGCTAAATGGTTTCAAGATGCATACAGTCTTTTTACATTCACACAAACTGCACTGTGGGAACAAACCCAACAAAACTATATATTAGAAAAGGAAAAAAAAATACTGGAAATCACATAATCTACAATTTCTATGAATTGTATATTCTTTATCTCATAGTATTTTCTCCAACTTATACATATTACACCTGGGAGCAAACTCATGGCTGGGCTAAAATAGTACAATTAAAATACGTATAGGATAATATTATGACGTGGGTTAATTACAAGGTGGGTTTATTTTGCTTCACATTAAGCACACAATCATTGTTTTTCCGGTTGTTCTTACCCATAAGTTTTTCTTGTCAAAGATACTGGAGTGGGTGTCAGTTTATTTTGCAGTGGATCGTGATTTATCTGACCTCTTTGCTATGACCTGCCCATCATGAGTGACCCTACATGGTATAGCTCACAGCTTCATTGAAGTACACAAGCCCCTTCATCATGACAAGGAGCGATCCAGAAGAGGTACCAGTTCTTATACAGTAGTTTAAGTTTATCCTGAGGCTTAATTAATTCAAAAATGTAGATAGATAGTATGGACACACCACATGGGACTATTTGGTTCTTAAATGCTGTTTAATCTCTGGTTCTATATTTCTAATAAAAATATTTCTTAATTATTAGTTATTTATTAAAATATATGAAAAATAATGGAATTCGGTATCAGGGATGTCTGCAATTGCAACCCCCATCGCTTAACGCTAAATGGTGTGGGTCTGTAGTGTTCAGCCATTAAATCAAGAGAAAGTGTGGCACCTTGGTCTTTAGGTGAATGATAAATTATTCTTATTTATTGGTCACTTTTTTGCTTTTCTAGATTATTATTTGTCTTGACTTTCATATATTTTTTTGTCTGACGTTTTCGTGATACATTTCATTGAAGGGTGAATGCTAAACATGTGACAGACCAGGATCTAGACCAGAAAATTATAAATAAGTAAAATATTTTCAGCTTCTAGAAAATGCTTTGACTTGCTCAAGAAAAGCTGCCCCCCCCCAACCAAAATATTTCACCCATCAATAGACCTGAAAGCTCTGTCCATTATTAAAAGTCTAATACAACGAACACTGTAACCAGTTAGTAGCATCACAAGTAAGACAAGTTTGTTCACTTATATTTTATTTATGAAAAATAATTCCAAATCTTTAAAAAAGTCAAAAAAAAAAAAAAAAAACTAAACATCATCTCCAATCAAGTAAACACTTTTACATGAAAAAAACATAAAAAAATGTTTAAATATTTACTTGTGATTAATTGGATAACAACATAATTTATATGTATCTATTATTTATTTAACTAGTAAACATAAAATATTACATTAAATATAAACAATCCATACAATTTATTTAATGTATATATATATGATATTATTATTATTATTATTATTATTATTATTATTATTATTATTATCATTATTATTTAATCATTGTGGAAAATGTAGCACAGTTATGGGAACATTTTTCTAATGAAGATAGAATCTCACACTAAATATAGTCTAAACTGGATAATCCATTCAACCTTTTTTTAAAGGATATTCTGGAAATTTTTAATTTTTGTGTATATATATATATATATTATTTAATTGCTGTGGTAGAATGTAACACATTTTAAAGAACGTATAGGAATTCAGAGGAAATTATCTATTTAAATTATACAAATACAGATAGAATATCATATTAAATATATGAATAATCCATTCTTTTAAGATATATCCTGCAAATATTTAATTAATATATATATATAAATTCAATTGTTGTGAAAAAATGTAACACAGTTCATGGAACACAAGTATTGTCTGCCCAGGAGTTAGTCCTCTAACTGGAGCTGTGGAGGTAGAAAAATATCAGGCATAGAGATGAATCTGTGAATAATGAAAAATTACCCACGTCTCACAGATGTCTAACTTGGCCGCGTTCCACGGAAAATTTGGATTGAATGTCAGATACCCAAATGATTCCTCTGTCTACTGAAGAGAGTATTTGGCAGGAGCTTCAGCAGGAATATAGGAAATGAGTTTGGAAACATTAATATTATTTGAATACAAGTCCTTTAGCTGATTGTTCTTCAGATGAACTGTGACTTGCGCCAGTGCCCATTGTGTGCCCGGCAGGTAAATGAGACCAACTCAATATGTTATTTTGGAACTTAAAAAAATAAAATAAACCCCAGATAGTTTATATCTTTATTCTTTTATTTTCTGATTTCATCTCAAAAATAGATTTATTTTTAGGAGATAAAATGTTGCAGCCAATAAATGCCCTGTGCTAATTTATACACCTTTTATTTTGCCAATGTTGCGTCCTAACAGATATATATCATTCAAACAGATAAAATTTATTATGCGATGCGTTATCCGTATTAACTCACATTTGGCTCCGATTTCAGATTGAATTTATCAAACAAATCAAAACATCTGGATTATAAAAATGTGCATTAAAAGCGCAATTTAGAAAATAATTATAAAAATATAATAAAAAAAACATTTAATTAATGAAAAAATATTACACTATATTCTAATTACTCTCATATTAGAAAGTTGGAGATCGACTGTTATAGTTTCTGGAGTTACACAAATATGAGCGTTTCTAATCATTCACATTGTAGCATTAAAAATAAAAGATTTATGAGGCCGTGATATGAAATATATAACCGTCACATTGTGGCTCTCAGTGTTGTGATAAATCTGTCTCTGTGAAGAAGTTCTGACATCATTTAAGTTTAGTCAATAATAAAATACATTTAATCTATTTTTTAAATAATATAGTAACTTCCCTAAGTTACCTTCTTGCAGCAATATTTAATTCACATAATCTCCCTTTATATATTTAACCCCTTACAAACTAGATTGTCAGCTCTATAGTCAAGGATGTTTTGTTCTTGGATATATGTTCTCTGTCTAAGGATTACATTGCTGTGGTTATTATTGATGTAATGAAATCAAGGTCTCACCTGAAGAGCTGAAGGACCAGACCTATGAGGAGAAAATACTATCAATACCCAGGTCCCACCAATCAGGGCAGGAGGAAACCAGGATATCAGTGAATACCCAGCTTCCATATCCAGGATCACAGACGCTGGTTATGGACTGGATGTGGACTCCCAATGGCACTTAGCATGAGTCAAAACCAGAACATTCTGTATTAAAATTAATACATCCAAAGAATAAGAGGAGGAAACAAAGCTGAATCAATCAAGAGAAGTTCTGTAGAACCAATCAATTTATTATATTCCAATTAAATGGTCTTTTCTTCCTATTTCTATGTGTCGGTGGAGAGACTCCATTGTATTTAGGTCTCCTAGAAGAAGGTAAACAGTGATTTGTCTAATGCATTGTTATTGGAAGAATTACCCAACATCGTGACTCCACCGATGACCTTATCTTGGATGTAGTCACCTTCCAGTACCATAGAGAACATGTTACAGATTCCCTGGGACAATTCCTCATAAAACATGAAAAACATGCAATGGTCCATCTACACCTAAAGACACAGGGTGTATGGATCTAGTCTGAAATCAATATGGACAGCCGCTTGTCACTATACACGCCAAACTCCAAGTGGTCGAAGATGGCAGCTGGATCTATAGTCCCCAAGGAAATACAAGAGGTTACCATTTTAGACATTTTGGGCATCCATGGATAGTAAAATATTACACAGTTTTTTCTTTTGGGAGATTTTTGAAAGACCATATAGAGGAACCTGTTAGATAGCTTTGGTCAGATTTCCGATCTTAAGGTCAACCTAGAAAAAACAGAGGCCCTTCTTACCTGGACTGTTTACAAATTCTTTCAATTTCTCTTGGCCTAAGACACATCGAAAATGGATATAAACCTGGGTATAAACATTACTTACAAATGATCAAGACAATCACCTAGACAATGGTAACTACTTTCCTCTCTTGAAGGAATTGACAACGGACCTTAACAAGTGGACTAAATCCCAAATCTCATGGACAGGCCGCATTAACACAATAAAAATGAATATCTTCCCCATGATCCTTTATTTCTTCCAATCCTTACCTATTAAAGTTGTAGTCTCCAAAACCAAATATTTAGGGTTTTTTGGTGGAATAAACTCCTCAGAATCGCCAAACCCATAATGTTCAGACACAAAAGCAAAGGTGGACTTTCTTGTCCGAACTTAAAGCTTTACTATAGAGCCGCTCAAATTTCTTTCTTACCATTAGCTCACTCTGCAGCTCGCCAACCCTCCGGGGTATTCATGGAAAATTGTCAACCGAATCCTCTTTCATGGGATAATGTGGCTTCCCAAAAACATTCCAACTACCCGACCCCAATGATCAAACTTTCCTTAGCAAGCTGGACATGGGACAACTTCAGGTGCCAACTAGCAATGGGCCTCTCTCCACTTACACATATTCTTGCCTCCCCCCACTTCCTTAAAGATCTTCCGGCAGCATCAATAACATGGTGGACTTCAAGGGGCCTGGACAGATAAGATTTTAGGCTTACTATGTGAAACTCTCAATAACCCCCATAAAAAACACAAACTCAAATTAATTGTTAAATGGGAGGAAAATCATGATCAGATATGAGAACTAGATGAATGAGAACAAACTTGCAGTAGGCTAGTACGGGGCTCTTTGAATTATAGCCTACTGGAAACCTCTCTCCATAGAACTTATATCACTCCAGATGGGCTCCATAAGATAAAACCCCAAGAAAGTGCAGATTGCTTTAGAGGGTGCCCATCCTTGGGGACCTTCCTGCATACCTGGTGGACCTGTCTCAAAACTCAAAATATGTAGATTAAACTGGCTCAATCAATATCCGACCTTTTTTAAACCCCAATCAATCCTTCCATTGGACTATGACTTTTAGGCTCTCATAACTTCTCCCTTTCAAAATCCCCAAATAATGTAAAGACACAAATCTCATCTTACAAGAAATAATTAATAAAATGAATTACATTCTGATAAATGAAAGATTGACACATATTATCTCTGATACTCTCTCCTCCTTTTTGAAAACCTGGGTGACTTGGGTGTGCTCCCCTCAAAGCCTTGCCTCGAGATAGGGAGACCTCACTCTCTCCAATTTTTACTCCCCAATACCTAATAAAATCTTCGGCGTGGGCTTGGAGGCCTTGGACCTGGCGTCGACCCGGGAAGCCGGAGAGAAATGTGAGTTATATCCTTATGTCTCTAACTAGCAACATTTAGTGGGATTGAACTTTAATAAGTATCAGAAGACGCCTTCCCCACCCACGGTGTGTTTCAGAAGATGTAAAGTAGTATATCACACTTGAACGTTTCTGTGCACATATAACAATTTTTATTTCATGGATGTTAAATTTAAACATTTGTACAAAATACTGCGTGGAATATTCAAATGTGTGAGACTTGAGTTAATAAAAATTATTGAAGAAAAAATACCATATAGAGAAAAAAATGGTGTTTTAAAGATATTAGATAATGCTAAATATTTTTAGAAAGTAAAAATAAATTGTAATCTTCAATTTATTATCAATGTATGTAATTATGCCACAGTGGGAGCTGACATTTTTATTTCTGTTCATCTTCTTCCAGATACACTGAACACAAGGGAAATCAGCTCAAACAAGCAGGTCAAAAAAGCTGATGGAAACCTACACCAAAGAACAGTCATATATAAAAATGAATATTTAATAATAATAATAATAATTAAAGTTTTTCTTTAAACATATTTAAAATATTATCAAGTTTGGTTTATTGTAATTAACAAACAATGGCCAATAATGGTTTAAAATGAGCAAAATAATCTCCTCCCACCCAATACACTAATCCACCCGAGGCCTGAACCAGATATTTGTCCCAGGTATCAAGAAAATGATCAAATCCTTTAATCTGACTTTTTTATTTCCAGCTATTTCTTTGATCTTCTACATATTTGGCAACATTTGTGACGCTCCATTTCACATATTAGGTGACTTCTAAGATAGAATGTTGCGATGTTACATTCTGATGTTGTGTAACATTGTGAGGAGCACACGATAAATCTTACACATCACAAAAGTGTCGCAAAGTATGTTCAAAACTGGTAAAAATGAAAAAACATGGTTAATGGTTGAAACATGAAGTCCCTGTGTTCATCGTAATCATCATTTATGGTATTGTATGCTGCAAAAATGTAATCACATATGTAGGTGTGAGCAGGCGGGTTGTTGCTAACGCTGCGGGCTCGCGTAGCAAGCCTGCGGCCCTGGCGAAGCGATGGCCGCAGTTGATGGCAAGGAGCACCGAAGGCACTCCTTGCCAGCAACTGCGGACCTTGCAAAATTTACGGACTTACGAAAAACAAATACGAGACGCAGAACTTAGAAAAAAAAACATTACGACCTGGCAATAATACGACCTTACCGCCCGAAACCTGCGCACATGAAAACATAAAAAACACAAGAAATAAACACAAGAAATACATAAAAAACTTACCAACAGCAAGGGGGGCACCCAGGACCTCGAAAACTGAAGTTACACCTCAATTTCACTCGAAATACACACGAAAATCCGCTATGCAAGAGAAAAAATGGCAGCTGAAAAAAAACGAGGCTACAGGACTCTAAAGACGCAAAACACCACCAAACACCTACGGATTTTCCGAAAAAGACGGACGCGATCCAAGAACAAGGACGCCAAATCAGCCACAGATGCGTAACACACATTAGGCGCCATTTTACAACACTAACTTACACAATGCGGAAGTACACAGCTACACTAACGGATTTGGCTCGCGCACGCAGCCTATTTACACTGCACACTGCGAACATTGCTGTCACTTACACATCAGCTCCACAGCACTCAAAACACACATTGTATGCTGCAGCAACATGAAAACAGATTGTCAGCTCTTCAGCACAATGCTTCCTGCATATATTACTTCAAAATAGGTAAAGTATATTCATGTATTATTTGATTCATTATTTCATTAGCTTTAGCAAAAAAAATGCTCATAGCACACAAATAACCAACAACCTCGCAATGAGCGCCTTCGGCGCTCATTGCGAGCCACGCAATGAGCGCTGAGGCATCTTGGAACACCAACAAAATTTACCGCCCTTATATTCTTATTGCCGTCATTTTTTGACGAGTCGCTCGTGATGTAAATATTAATGATGGGTTTCAGTTCCATAATGACAAATAATGACTAAATACTATGTTTTAATCCACTGGGACATGTTCCTCGTAATAGTTTTGTGTACACGTAGTTTGTTGCAACACTAGCGCAATATACAAAGGTATAAAGGGGAATCTTCTTGTAGCCGCTCGCTCTTATCTTGTATCTTACTATATTTGTCATTCTAACCTCATTATTCTCATCTCTACATGTCGGATCAGGGGCCATCTCCTGCCTGGGTGGTCTTCTCTGCTCTCTCAATCTTAACATTGTGATCTGAATAGGACCCTCAATACTAATTACTCGTAAGGACCATTCTAGTCCCACAATAGGCATCTTTCACTGACATAAATGGTTTGACCTCAAAGGTCAAGGAAAGGTTATTACAGATGGCCTCTAGCGTTCCTGGTTTGATTACTACCTTGTAACATCAGGCGGTGCCCACCTGGGGGATCAGTGCCCGACCAAAAGAAGGGGGCATTCTGTGACTGTGCGAGATACGGACCCCTTATACACATGTTGGGGTTATTTACTTAAATAGCGAGCGCTAAGGAAATGTCAAGTCTACGTTCATATATCTTGTAAAACAATCCAGCAATGGAGAGGTTTGTCACTTATTGTCACAGTGAATTGAAGTAATTTATAGTATTTGTGAACCATTATTTTTTTACCAGAATGCTACAGAATTTAGCTACTAAACACTTGGGGCCTCATTCAATTGTGATTTGGCTAATTGAATAGGGCTCCAAATAAGCACATAGCATATTTTTTTTATAGAGATTGTTAGTTACTGATCTTCTATCCAAAAGCAAGGTCTTCACTAACTAAAAACTTCTTTAAAAAAATATGCTGTGTGCTTATTTAGAGTCCTATTCAATTGGCTAAATGGCAATTGAATGAGGCCCATGATAAACAATTATTACTCCTAAATCAGCTGAAACATACACACAAGTTTAAAAGATTAAATAAAATAAAAAATAATGATATTATAATATATAATTTCAAATGATTTACTTTTTTATTTTGTATGATATTTTGTTTCATTTTTTATTTATCTACTTAAAAAAAAAAAAAAAAATGACTCATTGTCTTGTTTTGCGAATTTGAGAATTTTTGACACCAGTGGAATTTGAGACTTCTTTCACGGGCAAAGTATCTTATTAGGTTATTTTTAGATATTTGGAAATTTATAATTTTAGTGAGAAATAAAAGTTATATTTTAATACAATATATTTTTCTTACAGAGCTATTGAGTGCGTATTTAGTCACATTTTGTCCTCTCTCTATTATATCAGATTATCTAATGATTTTTGCACCCGTAGACTCTCACCATATAATAAAATCAGACGGATTTGGATTTGATGCACCTGAAATAATAATTTTTAATAATATCATCCTATTAGATTATTATTTTTACATGTTTGGGAATTAAAAACATTACATTAATAAATAATACAAGTTATATTTTAGTATACTATGAGCCTCATTCAATTGCTGCGGCTTTCAGATCCGAGCTCGCAAGTGGAGGTCGCAGTCAAATTTGATATTCAATTGGCGTCTTTTTGCGGGCTCAGATCGGGTTACGAGTTATGAGCTTGAGAAAATGTCGGCCGTCCAACTCGTAACTTACACCATCCAGAAGCCTTTGCTGTGTCACTTTCGCAGGGCGTAAATCGCAAATCGCTATTCAATTGCTCCAATTCCCCTTGCTCGCAAACCTATCCACACTCGTAAACCGCAAATGGAGGAGAAAATCCTACGTGTACTCGAGAGGACCCACACAGGGGTTAAAACACAAATCACTGTAAATGCAAATAATACAGTAATACTGCGCTGTAAATTACGGGGGGTGATGAAAGACATTAGTATTAATCGCACAACAGTCTCAAGCCCGCAAAACTGCAGGAAATAAGTTATATTTGTATGTGTCATTTCGGGGGTTAAATGTTCTTGGGTATCAGGCCACCCATATGGACTAGAATAATTCTTCATTCATTCTTCATCGCATATCGGACCCCCGAACCTGATTGATTGACACGTAACCTCCATGTTCTACTGCCGTATCATTTTCTATTGGCCGATTCAAAAGGGGCGGCTATGGGCTCTGTGAATTCATACGGTTCCTGCCCACAACTGCCCCGAACCAGTGCATGGTTACGGAGCTGGCATTAGGATCGCGAGCAATTGAATAGCTTCGCAAACGGAGACCTGCTAGCGAGATGCGGGCCTGCAATTGAATGAGGCCCTATATTTGTCTTACAAAGCTATTGAGTGAGTGCTCAGTGACCTAATATATTATATCACATTATTTGGTGTATTGCACCAGTAAGAAAACAAGACCCTTACGTCATAGGGAATTCTGGATTTGGATTTGGATTTGGTCACCTATAATAACTCCTTTATATAATATCTACTCACCATCATACTATTGTGGTTAAAGAGACAGTGACATAGGAAACTGGAAATATGGAAAAACATCAAAAAGCATTAATTCCCTTAAAATGGGTAAACTTAAACTACTATTGAAAACGTATACATTTTGGGCCTTATTCACTTGAGGTTTTTCCAATTGAATAGGGCTCTATTTAAGCAACGAGCATATTATTTTTACAGAAGTTTTTAGTTGGTGATCTTCTATCCAAAAGTGAGGTCTTCACTAACTAAAAACTTCTGTGAAAAAATATGCTCTGTGCTTATATTGAGCCCTATTCAATTGGACAAATTGCAATTGAATGAGGCCCTTTGTATCTAGTATTAAATAGTCCAGCCTAAGCAGATACAAAATTATGTATAAAATTATTGGAGACCTCCCCCCCTCACTCCTTTGTGAATCTCACCCAGAAAAAGTGAAAAAGAGACAAACTGCGGCAGTTTCCAAGAGCGAAATGGTCTGGAGCCAATAATTTAGCATTAAATGCGTCCAAGATAGGGAAGGCTGGAGCTTTATATCAAGCAATAAATGTTAATTTCAATTCATTTGTTAAATCTAAGCAATTCAATGTAGTGTTCTCTCCATATAGCCATTATAGTACAAGGATATTACATTTTACAGTACGGTGTCTTGAGGGACCTCACCATCACGGTCAGTTTAACCGGCTAGTAGTGAGTATTACCGAAGCATTTGTACCGAGCCCGATGGGGATAACAAGATCCCGTCCGGTCCTTTCAACCGAAATAAAGAGTTGTACTGACTGACAGGACAGGTGTTTAACCCCATCCGTAATAGAATGTGTAATTGTGTAATATATTTTGTTTTAATGTTATTTTCTGAATTAAAAAGTGATATTTGGTAAAATTATACCTGTTAAATAAAACATTCAGCAAAAACAACTGGGTCAGAAAAAGACTGAGGGCCTCATTCAATTGCGATTTGGCCAATTGAATAGGGCTCTAAATAAGCACATAACATATATTTTTTAAATAAGTTTTAGTTAGTGAAAACCTTGCTTTTGGATAGATGTTTACTAACTAAAAACTTATTTAAAAAAAATATGTTATGTGCTTATTTAGAGCCCGATTCAATTGGCCAAATAGCAATTAGATGAGGCCCTCAAACAGTACAAAAGGACACAAGATTGTGTTGGGGGCTTAGAGATGTGTATGGGGTCCGCGGGGGTCCATGGAGTATTTATCATGAAGCTGTGTGGATATATTACCAATATCAATATATTTGCATATTTACCAAAGGAAATGATTTAGGTTTACACAGCGCTGGGAAGATAATACCAAATTCTATACTTGTTGATGACGGCCGCAGCATTTTCTTTTTTGATTTTTTTTTTTTTAATTAACAATAAAAAACAAATTTATTTTTGCAAATATTTTAAAAATCAGTATTTAGTGCAATAAAGCTATTTAACACAATAATAGATAAGAGAAAAAATAATATATATATATTTATACAATGTGGGGTATTAAAATGATTGTGTCAGGGAAGCAGATGTGAAAAGCAGGGCTAACGTAACTTAAATGGTGCTACAACATAAAATATCTTCAATGTATTAAGTGGGGATGAAGTTTAACTCAATTTAATAAATACCTCATATAGAAAACATTTCAATTGGGGATATTTTAACCAAATTTATCCCCACTCTGATAAACATATCCCATAACTCCTAATAGAGCAAAAAGGGATAGTGTCCTAAAAAGAACAGGAAAGTTCTATTAACCTGTTAGGTCCTTTTATAAATGCTGATTATTTATTTATTACAATGTACATATGTTCTAGTTTTAGGTCTAGGTTTGGTCTCCCTAAGGGTAATAGGGGACTCCAGACATGGACTCCTTGCTCACTGCGCCTTAGGGAGTTCAGCTGCACCCCACTGACAAGGCCCATAAAGGCCGAAACGCGTCTGGGGTTTGCTGTCTCTCCTGTTCAGGGTAGAATTGCCTGGTATTTCGGGGCTGGGTCACTCTAGTGAGTGGGACCAGACTGATATACTACAGGATATTTCTCCCTGTGAAGGGCACAAGTGGCTACAAGAGGCTGATCTCAGAGTGGGTCATCATGGCCATAGAACTACCCTATTAAGGTCAGTTTGTTCTCTTATGAGCGCCTCTGACTTAGTTTGTTTGTTTATATGTATATACAAACACACACATATATAGATATATTTATGTATATACATATATAATGATACTAGCGACTTGCCCGTCAAAAATGACGGCAATAAAATTTTAAGCCTGGCAATGCTGTTGGCCACACACTGCAAGACCCTCACCCTCAAAGTTGCAGGACTCGCAATGAGCCACTTCGACGCCCATTGCGCATTCGCAATCCCATCAATTTTAGCATTGCGTGACGACAACTTGCAATCACCACAACTATTATATGTGATACAGAAAATAACATACTGAAATAAATTATACTGAAATAAATTACTGAACAACATATTAACTTCTAAAACAGAAAGAGAAACGGGAAGAGTTGATGGGCCGAGTGTCTGTACGCAAGGGTGGTAAAAACGGGGAACAGTCTTCCAGTAGAATTGTTGGGCCAATACACTAAAGGAATTCAAGCATGGCGGGTGCAGGTATAAGAATGTTCTGAGGATTAAATAATATGGTGACAAATCTATTTTTCTATCAAACAGGCAGAAAAAGAGCAGATAAGATCCGCTAAGTGATTCAAATTCCCATTATTTTTTGCCACCATTGACCACAGAGCCAACATGAAGGAGCCTAATTTAGTCCAAACCTGTTAACGGCACCTTTTCAAACATGTAAATTGACAATTAATGAGACAATAGATATCACTTCTTTCTTTAGCAGAGGTGCAAATTATTATTCAGACTGTTATAGAAAAAGCTGGTGGGTTCTGTTTTAGGCTTGATGGGAAGGTCTCTGCGGAGGATAAATCTGAAAGTGTGAGCAGCGCAATAAATATATATCTAAAAATTGCTATATTATCGTTTACATGTTAATTCACCCGGAAAGTATTCTTATTGGCTACATACCCCCATATAAATAGTCTTAATAACACATTTCATAGGCCATACCTATCCAATCTACCCTATACCCAGGCACACTGAGCCCCACAAGGTGGGTACATCCACCACAAATCATACAACACCATCATCAATCATGGTCACCAACATACGTCCTACTCGAGGGTATGGCCGACATCCCATCCCAATGGATCCGTAACTCCAATGTAAATATCATAAATGCAATCTAGCTCATGACATTACATCACTGATCATGTTGCCTTCAAATGCCCACAAAGAGGTGTGATGTCATATTACTAATATTGAGAAAAGCAGACCATATATGTATAATGAGATAATTCCATAACCCTAAGGCCAAACAATGGATGTATCAGCACGATGACGATGTACATTATGGAAATCCCCAGAACCATAACATTATAATTCAGTGATACTGATATCTTTTTTTTTTCCATATATGTCATATGTCATAATATTTTTCATACTTGTAAATTTAAACATACATTACATGTCATAAACTGCATTAAATACAATCTGAAAGGCTTTGTATACATTTTTTTGTTGTTGTCGTTCTTTTGTTTATCTGTGACCTTTCTCCAGTTTTTTACTTTTTTTCTTTTCTTCGTATGACGGTAGCTGTATATTCAGTAAAACATATTAACTAAATGAACTTAAAACATAATAAATTAAACTGAACTAACCCTAACATTCTGGGGGGGGGGGGGGGCTGGGTTACACCTGAGTCATAGTTGATTTAGTTTCTTTCTTTTATTCCTAATGGGTTTGAACTCCAGATTACAATTCTTTACATAGTAGTTACATAGTTACATAGGGCCTCATTCTATTAACGGCCGTAAAATGTCCGCAAAGCTGCGATTCTTTGCCGCCATCTTCCGGCCCCGTGTAGAGCTACTGCTACCCTGCTATTCAAATGGACGGCTCCGCAAGGATATCCCCCTTCCGGCCGGCCGCACATCAGGCAAATGGCCGCAAGCGTTTTTCCCGCACCCGTAAATCTTGTTTTCCGGCCGCTAAGTCAGAAAACTGTAAATGCAAATATAAATTCAAGATGGCACTGTAAAGCTCCGTAAATGCTAGGCATAATAATGGGGGACATGAGGATTAATAGCAACACCCTCTCAAGCTTGCACATCGCCCAAATCCGATATATCATTCACGGTTTACTTTCTGTACCGTAGTCCCGCGGGCTCGTCCTTGTTAAAACCCGTACGGGTTCGGAGGTTGAGGGCCGCAAACAAAGCATTGTAGAAGCCAATATATATTCAATCCAGCACTGCAAAGCACTGTAAATGATGGGGAACATAATGGGGGGGCATGAGGATTAATAGCAAAACATTCTCAAGCTTGCACATCGCCAAATTGTACTTTGATTTTAAAATCCGTCCAAGTCCCACGGACTTCACTGACCAAGCCCGTAGCTCCTTATTCAAACCCGTGCGGGCTTGCATGATAGATAAAACATGAAGATTGAACATGAAGTTAAATATCTTTATTTGCGGATTTGAGAGTAGGGGAATGTTGAGCTATTAATTCTAAAACCAAACATCACTTTCACTTCTAATAAAAGTACAGGATGGCTTTTCTATGCTACGACTTGTAAGTAAGCCCTTTACGACCCGTGGGTCTATTTTACCTATTTACGGACTTGACGGGGGCTAATCCCGCAGCCTTTGCGGGTCTGAGGTGCTCCAAGCCCTCGGGACTTTGTCCACGGATATTTGACATGAATTAAAATAAAATAAAAATTCAGATTTGAGTGTAGGGGAATGTTGTGCTATGAATGCTAACACCTACAATCACTTTATCGTCTCATCAAAGTGCAGGATGGCTTTATTATGTGCTTAATTTGGTGCTTGCGGGACCTTTTTGGTGCAAGTAAGCTGCGGCTCGGTTTTAGATAATAACGGCCATGACGAGAGGGTTTACATAGCATTTGAATAGCAACCAGGGTTTTCTTACGGCCCAAACTCTTGCGGCCGTGTAAGAGCAAAGGCTTTCCTGCTGCGCGTCCGGCCGCAAGGGATAACAGGGTGCCGTCCGCAAGCCTGCCGGAGCCCTCGGCCGCAAGGGAATAGAATAGCAGAATAGCTTGCGGCCGGTCCTTGCGGCCACGCATCTCCTACGGCCGTTAATAGAATGAGGGCCATAGTATTTAAGGTTGAAAGAAGACTTTCAGTCCATCAAGTTCAACCGTCCAAGATCTCCTCTGACCTGCAATATGTGGATTAACTATTAATTAATTAGTTGTTAATTAATTATTAATCAATTATTTAAAAAAAACAAAAAAAATGTAATTATTCATTAATCCAGAGGAAGGCAAACAGAAAAAAAACCAAGCGAGACTTAGCCAGTCGTAGACTTAGCCAGGGAAATAAAAAACAAACAAACAAAAAAACGTCCTTCCTGATCCCAGAAACCGGCGACCGGATTTCTCCCTGGATCAATACTGTCTCTCTAATTATCTATAATAACCCTGAATTCCCGTTTTAATTAGAAATAAATCTAGTCCCTTTTTAAAGTTATCTATCAAATCCACTGTCACCACCTCCTTTGGTAGAGAATTCCACAGATTAACCACCCTTACTGTGAAAAACCCTTTTCTTTCTTTAAGGTGAAATCTTTACTTCTAACCTCAGGATGTCCTCTTGTCAGTTGATAACCTCTTGGTACAAAAAGCTCCCCTGACAAATCTTTATACTGACCCTGGATGTATTTATATAAGGTAATCATATCCCCTCTTAGAGATAATAAGTGTAATTTGGTTAGTCTTTCTTCATGACTTAGCCCCTCCATTCCCCTTATTAGTTTTGTTGTCCTTCTTTGTACCTTTTCCAGCTCTAAAATGTCTTTTGTCATTAAAGTTGTCAATGAATCCATACCTGTTCAGCTTCCGCTTTCCACTCCGAGAGGTTATCGATTCAGCCATTTTTAATATCATTTTTTAGTGTTTATTTTGTGATATTTGTAATTCTTATATGATTGTGATTGAGTATGGGGGGTTGATCCAGACATCCCATATTTCTGTAAATATTGCATATGTATTGGATATGACATGAATCGTTTTCATTATGAAATTTAGTTTATGTATTATTTCTTGGAGGTGAAGTTGTTGCGTCTTCCATTTTTTTGCAAGGTGGCTTTTTGTGGCCATAAGCAGAAATTGTAGCCGTTTATTATGTCACTTTTGTAGTAGAGGAGAATAGTCTCCCAATAGGCAAATGTCTATCAAAGGGTGTATTGTTGTCTTCAAAATACTGTTAATATCAAGGTGACACCTAAGCAACTCACAACTGAATAATATACAAGCAAACACTGTCTGCTTATGCCTATGAGAATTTGAAAGTAAACATAAGCTATTCTTTTATCTTCCACCAATGCTACAGGAGTAGCCACCTCGGGACAAGAAAAGTAGAAATAGGATCCTGGAATAAATAGCTGGAGCAACACCAGGGATGGTACACTTTGACTCCTTTGCCTCTCCTCTCACAGATAGAGGCCCACACCAACTTGCTTAGATGGGATGCCTGGGTCTATATGAACCTAGGAGAATGGTATTGGGCCACTGCTGTTCCACTAGCACCATCGGCTCCTTCACAAACACCCCCAGCACCGACAGTTTCTGGCCCAAGTTCAACATCAACACCCTCTCCCACATTAGAGGTTGAGGAGGAGCAACTTGGACATTAAGCCCTGGCATCAACAACAGAAGAGCTGCTACACAAGCTCAATTGGATCAGTACAAAAACCGGAGGCACCATTGCCATTGTATTAGAACTGCAGAGACATCGCCTCCAACAACAGTTGATTACCTGATTCATGAAGGGGCGGCTTTCCAGTCTAAACCAGAACTTGACCAGACATTGGGGACCTCTTCACTATCATCCCTGAGCACATGCAGATATAATTGGATTCCCAACACACCCCACCATGGCCCTCCACCACACCATCTGCCCCAAGTGCTGCTGGAGAATTGTCCCCACCTCCACCACCAGCCCCTGCTTGGACCAGATCCAGGAAACCAAAGGGTGGCACAGGATATGCAGGCTATAGCCAGTCCCTTATTTTTTAAGTTGTGTTTTTTTTTTTTTGTATCTCTGTTAAGGTACATGTTGATCTCCATTCAGTGATATCTGATACTGTAAGTGAGTCATATACAGTGCACACCAAAACCCTAAATGTAAATAACCACATCTGATTCATAAACACATTACAGATAGGTTTATTGGTGGTTAATACCGCATGCCTGGATGTCAACAGCAGGTAGAATTGATTATTGGAACAATACAATGTAAACCAAACCAAACTGCACATACCCATACATTTTGTTCTCCTCCTCCCACACAGCACATTCCAGATCTGTGTCATACTATTTTAATTTTTTTTCAATGGCAATTGCTGTGTGTAGGTGAATGGGATTCCCTTCTCCTATGCACTATTTCTATATAGTTATTGAGATTTACTGACCAGATATGACAGATATGTAAGTACTATGCATTTTTACAGTCTTAGACCTTAGAAAGGTTTCTAATTTTATTTTGAGTTAGCCTCGTGGTCCCCTGGGATCAATTTGCATGAAACTGATTATATTTCTGAATGCTTCTTGTAAATTGATATGTATTCAGTACATTTTTTAAACAGAATCAGTGTACCTGCCACTTTATTTTGTGATGAGTGATTGTTATATGTACATACACTAGACTATAAATAGTGAGGTTTGTCCTTTCAGTGCCACCAGCAGTCCAGTATTGCAGTATGGTTGTCACTCGCCTTTTCTCAACCCCAGTGAACCTGAATACATGAGCAGAATGATACTGCAATCCTGGAGTGTGTATAAATATTATCTCTCTTGCACAGTTAAAGATGAGAAATCTCTGTATCCATATCAGTGTGATCCACCCCAAAGGGTGGTCCATCTCTCAGAAAGCCGGTAAGAACATTCCCAATCCCCTTGGTGTTAATGTCAGATGCACCATTTTTACTTAAGGAGACAATAAACTAATCAAATGAGAAACTAAAAATGTAAGAACATCTAACTGAGAAAATTAAAAGCTTTATAGTTTATTATATGGGATGTTCCCAAGTCATGTGATCCAAATTATTCTATGTTGTGCCATTAGAGAGGTAATATGCCTACAATATATATATAGGGGATTATTGAAGATTTGCATTTGGACACACATATATATATATAAACTAGCGACTTGCCCGTCAAAAAATTGTATTTTGTGTGTTTAGACTGCTGTAGCCTCGTCTTAGTTTTGTTGGGCAGCCATTTTTTCTCTCGCTTAGGTGATTTTCGGGTGTCTAATCTCCAAAATTTGGACTTAAATCGAGGTGTAACTTCACTAGCAGAGGTCCTGGGTGCCCCCCTTGCTGTGGGTAAGCTTTTTATATGTTTGTTGTGTGTATTTATTGTGTTTGTAATGTGTTTGGGGTTGCGCGGGTTGCATCCTTGTTTTCGAATCTCGTATGTGTTCTTCGGCAATTCCGTAGGTCTTTGGTGGTGTTTTGCGTGTTTAGACTACTGTAGCCTCATTTTCGTTTGTTTTGGCGGCCATTTTTTCTCTCGTTAAATTGAGGTGTAACTTCAGTTTTTGAGGTCCTGGGTGCTCCCTCTTGCTGTAGGTAAGCTTTTTATGTATGTGCTGTGTGTATTTATTGTGTTTTTCATTTTTTCATGTCCGAGGGTTGCGGCTGATTTTTGCGAGGTTGTAATTGGTTGCAACGTGTCTCGTACTTTTTTGCGAGGGCTGCAGTTGCTGGCAAGGAGCGCCGAAGGCGCTCCTTGCCAGCAACTAGGGCCGCAGGCTCGCTGTGCCAGCCCACAAGCGTCAGCTCACAACTATATATGTGATATATTATCCTTTTCAAATGTATTTAGATTGTTATTTTTTTAGAATGGGTCTGAATTTCAATGTTTCTTCCAACAGCTGGACATAAAACGCCAGACATTGTCCACTTCTAAATGTGGATTGTGTCAGAACCAAGCTATTCCTGGAGATATCAGAACCAAGCTATTCCTGGAGTTGTCAGAACCAAGCTATTCCTGGAGTTGTCAGAACCAAGCTATTCCTGGCAATTGGGTATGGAACAGATACTCTACAATCTTGGCCAATAATCAATCAAGAGCTTTGTCAGATCGAATAACTTAACCTTTTAATTAGTAACCCCACCATGGCAGGATACATCTACGACATACTTGCAGGACATTCTCCAGTTTAGAATATTCTTCTCCAAACAAGCACAGGTCAAACAATTACGTTAATTGGACTGACCTGAGGGTTAAATGCAGGAATAATTAAAATGAGTGTTGTTACATACTGCATTCAGAAGACCACACCGCCTGCCACGCTCCACAGAGGAGGAAGCGACATATTGCTATTCCGGAAACAAGAGGCAAACTTTTCGGATTGTGGAGTCTGAATGATTTGTAAACCACCATTGATTATGTTTGAACAGATGGAAGTTGCTGATTAGATAGCGCAGAAGCTCTCCTGTGCTGCGGGCCTCCACATTTCATAACCACCTCTGTAGAAAAATATCTGACATTCAGAAATGTTGATAACTTGCAAAAGACATGCAGATGGCTAACTTTAATCAGAGTGTGTGTACCCAGCTCGCTGATATGCTCTGGCTGTCCTGGGCGCATCATATCAGCTCTACTGGCATCCATTCAACGGGAGGTTTAGTGTATTTGGAAACGATTTTCAGAAGCATGACGTTTTGTATAAACAAGAAAAAAAGGAGAGAATAAAAAAGAACTGTGTATTGTGGGGGAGAGGAAAATTCAGGAATTAACTGTGCAATCCAGGATTTATTTATTGTCTCCTGCTTGGGGTTCAGAAAAATACTCTTCCAAATATGTATATATATGTTTATTCCAGCTTGTGTTTATTCCAGCCTTGGCTTTTCATTAATAATACAGCAGGCATAAGCTTAAAGGAAGCCATGTTTGAAATGGGCTATGGATTGAAGAGCGAGGCATTTGTGGGCACATTTGCATGTCCTTCTCAGCATCCCATAATGCAGTGTAATAACTGTTTTTCTCGGAATTCTGAGCTGGAAGCAGGTTTTTTAACTTGCTTTAGACATTCAGATGTGAACACAGATGTACTTTTTATTTACTATATATATATATTTACAGCCTTATTAAATTGCGATACAGTCAATTTAATAGGGCTCTATATAAGCACAGAGTATATTTTATTTACAGACGTTTTTCGCTTTTGGATAGAAGATCACTAACTAAAAACTTCTGTAAAAAAATATGCCGTGTGCTTAAATAGAGCCCTATTCAATTGGCCAAATAGCAATTTAATAAGGCTGTATATTAGGGTATTACAAAATTAGTTAATTAATTATTTTTATCAGAAATGTAAGTTTAATTCAGTTAGAAAATGTAACATATATATCTAAATGTAACGAAGTATGAATTAAATAAATGGAAATAATAAAATATGTTTTTTTTATATTATGAATTAAAAATGAGTCAAAAAGATAACAATATAATAAAAATACAGTGGTGATGGATAACTAATAACAGATGGAGAACATTGTCTTAAAACTACCTACTCATTGAGAATAGTATATTTGTATCCACATTTGAATGTCTAAAACAACTCAAAAAACTTGCTCAGAATTCTGAAAAATACAGTTAATTGCAGTGCATTCTGGGAACCTGGGCAGAGATATGCAAATGTGCTCACAAAGGCTTCGCTCTTTAAACCAATACCATTTCAAACATGGCTCCTTTTAGGCATATTCCTGCTGTATTACACAGCTAGGTTACTGCCTTTCATCAGTGTGGGGCCGGTTCCTAGCTTGTATAGTAGGTTTTGTTAAGAGGTAGTTCACCGTGAAAATCATTTCATATATGGTGAGCAAAAGAGCGACAGAAGCCTCCACCGTACAGTAGTACAGTAAATACCCACTAATATGCATATTGCAGATCAGAGGAGATCTTAAAAGGTTGAACTTGATGGGCTAAAAGTCTTTTTTCAACCTCAATTACTATGTAACTTTGTAAATAAATAGTACATTTGTGTTCACATTTGAATGTCTAAAATTAGTCACAAAAACCTGTTTCCTGCTCAGAATATATATACATACATGGGTGGGACGTCATTCAGGATTCCCTGCCGAGGCAAACATGGCATTGGAGGGGGTCAACACGCTCGGCCACTGCTCTCTAGTATCTCCAGAAGCTCTAGACCAGACTCAGATCTAATCACCAGGATGTGCCATAATTCCCTTTTTAATCCAACGTACTTTTTGTTCCCCAGTTTTGGCGCATGTTCGGCTTTGAAGGTGACATTTATTTGCGGACGACATATTGATTTAACCTGATGATGATTGTCCTGAGCTGCAGATGTTTGGTTTGGTCCTGGCTTTCTCCTCCTTATTGTGAGGGAATTGATTTTTTTGCATACAATACAATTTACTCGCGCCATTAACTCCTTCACAGCTGCAGAAAATAGTGACAACATTTCGTTATGCAGAGGAACAATTTCCTTTTACGGCGCTCAAGGTTGAGATTTAGGCAGCGTATAGGCATGGAGACCCTAGAGCCAGGCATGGAGACCCTAGAGCCAGGCATGGAGACCCTAGAGCCAGGCATGGAGACCCTAGAGCCAGACGTGGAGACCCTAGAGCCAGACGTGGAGACCCTAGAGCCAGGCTTGGAGACCCTAGAGCCAGGCATAGAGACCCTAGAGCCAGGCGTGGAGACTCTAGAGCCAGGGATGGAGACCCTAGAGCCAGGCATGGAGACCCTAGAGCCAGGCATGGAGACCCTAGAGCCAGGCATGGAGACCCTAGAGCCAGACGTGGAGACCCTAGAGCCAGACGTGGAGACCCTAGAGCCAGGCTTGGAGACCCTAGAGCCAGGCATAGAGACCCTAGAGCCAGGCGTGGAGACTCTAGAGCCAGGAATGGAGACCCTAGAGCCAGGCATGGAGACCCTAGAGCCAGGCATGGATACCCTAGAGCCAGGCGTCGAGACCCTAGAGCCAGGCATGGAGACCCTAGAGCCAGGCATAGAGACCCTAGAGCCAGGCGTGGGGACCCTAGAGCCAGGCATGGATACCCTAGAGCCAGGCGTGGAGACCCTAGAGCCAGGCATGGAGACCCTAGAGCCAGGCATGGATACCCTAGAGCCAGGCGTGGAGACCCTAGAGCCAGGCATGGAGACCCTAGAGCCAGGCATAGAGACCCTAGAGCCAGGCGTGGGGACCCTAGAGCCAGGCGTAGAGACCCTAGAGCCAGGCATGAAGACCCTAGAGCCAGGCGTGGAGACCCTAGAGCCAGGCATGGATACCCTAGAGCCAGGCGTGGAGACCCTAGAGCCAGGCATGGAGACCCTAGAGCCAGGCATGGAGACCCTAGAGCCAGGCGTGGAGACCCTAGAGCCAGGCGTGGAGACCCTAGAGCCAGGCGTGGAGACCCTAGAGCCAGGCAGGAAGACCCTAGAGCCAGTATAAATAAACATGTTTTAATTGGAACATTAAAGGGACGCTCTAAGGATTTTGAACTCCATATTCTAAGCAAAAGCATCTTAAAATATGGAGGAATTAGAGATTTTAAAATGACAAAAATATATCTAAGATGTGAAACTGTAAAACTGAAGAATGAAGCCTCGTATTGTGAGTATGGTGCATCATCACAGAAGTAACAGCCGCCATGAATAAGGTCATTGTTATTGAAATGGCACAGCTATAAAATCCCCCGTTTTGTCCTTCATCATGCCACACCTGCAGCCCTATTAAATTCCTCCAATGGTAAAACTCGTAGCCCGTAACTGAGCCCACAATCTAGGCTATTAAATTGGCCTCTGACAGCTACCCGCATCTGCGGGTTACAGGCGTTCAAACCCTACGGGCTGTCGAAATTGAACTCCGTCCCAGCTAAGCCTTTGATCTGTCAAGCCCGTATATGTTACATTCGCAAATCGATATTAAATTGCTGCGAATCCACTGGCGTTCAAACCTGTAAACAGTAAATGGAGCCAAAAAGCCTACGGGTACTAGAGAGGACCCACAAGGGGATTAAAGACCTATCTGTAGCACTGTAAATGCAAATATACACACACTACGGTACTTAAAATTAAAGGGAAAGTGATGTTGGGTATTACAATTAATAGCACGACATTCTCAAGCCCGCGAATCTGCAATATAAAATACTTTTTTTTCTGTTTAATTTCCGTGTTATATCGATCCCGGCAATCAATGTGTTAATACATATAATGGAACTCGCATGGACTGGAATATCATATTTACTGATTTATTAATATTACATTATTTCTGGAATGTGGGTCCGATCGTAACTCGTAATTAAAACCTGTAAGGGATTAAAATCTAACCTCCATATTTTAGTTGACTGTCTAAATCCGTAACTACGGGTTTGACTGATTGATCATGTTCATGTCCACAAAAGCAACGTGCGCAAGAATGGTTTATGGGTTTGGATGTCGGCCGCGTCTGTTGCGGGCTTGGCTAATTTAATTGCTCTGTAACTCCGCCCGGCTTTGCGTGTGTACCAGCGCCGCTGGGGGTAATATGGCCCTTGGACTCTGGTTCAAGAATCAATCCACAATCTCCATTTACTACAATCTCCATTTCCTGCTTGGCCGCCACCAGTGAGACAATCAGTTAGTTCCATTGTTGCCCTAATCTAGAGGGGTTGCCCATGTCCTGAGTATGGCGAGTGTCATCCCAAGTCCCCAGAAGTAATGGCGCCCAGGAATAAGTTAATTGTTGTTGAAATGGCGCCGCTATCTAGCCTTGCACAAACCAACGACCTGCCATGGGTGTTTGTCTTTGTGCCATATCATGTCAACATTGGATTTGTCCTTGGACTGTGACCTGTACCAATCTCTTATTGGCTACCAACCTCCGCCTTCTGCTTGTACCTTGGATAACATTGACAGCTTCTGACCCCTGACCTGAAAGTAGTCATCCTTCACCAAGGACTCCAGTCTCCAACCTCCACCTCCTGCTTGGGAGCCACCAGTGTAACGATCATTAGTTCCATCGTTGTTCTTATGTATTACAACAAAACTAATCATTTAGTTGTTATTTAGTTTATATTTCTTACAGTAATCGAGATGCCCAGGTAAGAAGCTGTCTTTATTTAATTAAAGGGACATGGAAGGTTCCTGGGTGTTACTAGGTATATAATACCCCCCTGTATTTATTTTTATGTGCTTTAGTGTATTAAGAAGTGCTTATAAGCTCTGTTTTTACTGCCTGGAATCAAACAAATAGTCCCTGTATGGGTCTGCCATCTGCAGCATATGCAGACACAGAATCGGTAGGGCTCAGTGGGCAGTGTAGTGTCCTAGCCTATCAGGGACCAAGTATAAGCAGCATGTTTTTCAGAGATAGTAAATTATTGGTTAGTATTAGACAAAGCACAGTCAATACAGCTGAAGTCTGTGTCTGCATGAGTTGCAGAGGGCAGACCCATACAGGGACTATTTTTTTTTTATTTAGGCACCAAACACATTTTAATAATATAAGGTTCATAAAAGTAAATAGACACACAGGGGTATTATATATCTATTATATATCCAGGAGCCTTCCATGTTGTGGTGAAGGAGGGGAACTTCAATGAAGCTGTCAGTTATGCTATGTAGGGTCACCCAAAATGAGCAGGTCACAGCAGAGAGGTCAGACAAATGGTCCACTGGAGAAGGGACCGGCATCCACTCCAGTATCTTTGCCATGAAAACCTTATACAAAAATCATAGACATAACAATAGATGTGCCTGGTGTGCTGCGGTCCATATGGTCATGGAGAGTCAGACATGACTGAATGACTAAATATTGGATTTCAATGTTGTTTAGTTACTGTATCTAAGTATCAAATGATCAAACTTTGTTGTGATGTTCTGAGTTTTGCAGTCTTCAGAATTCTGTATTAATAAGCACATATAATAAATATTTGTTGTTGTTGTTGTTTAGTCCTTCAGTCATGTTCGACTCCTGGTGACCCAATGTACTGCAGCCCACCAGGCACATCTGTCAGCCACTGCCTCTCTGAGCTCCATCAAGATCATGTCCATTGCTTCAATTACCTCTTCTTTCCGCCTCTGCCGTCACTTTCTTCATGTGTCTTCAATCTTTCTCAGCATCAGAGTCGTCTCTAGGGAATCCTGTCTTCTAATGATATAACCAAATATATGGGCTTCATGATCATAACTTCCAGTGAACAGTTTGGCCTTATTTCCTGTAGTATTGATTTATTGGATCTTCTTACTGTTCAAGGAACTCTAAGCAGTCTTCTCCAACACCACAATCCAAAGGTGTCAATCCTCCGGCGCTCAGACGTCTTTATGGTCCAGCTCTTACACCGTATGTTACTACTGGGAATACCCGAGCGCTAACATCAGGACCTTGTTTATAATGAGTATTACGGGTTAATAACGCACATGCCACACGATTGTATGATTGTAGTAATAGTTAATATACAAAGGGTGTCCAGGGAACCAGAGGTTTAATAAAGGATTGACTTAGTCAAGTAACTTGCTACAGTTAATATGTAGATTGTAAGTTTGTGAGTTTTCAATATTGCGTGGGTGCTTTAGGAAGAGCACTCTGGACACCGGATTCTAAGCTCAGACAGGACCCTCCATTTTTTGCAATGTGTTAATACTGCTATTGTTTTTTCCTTGATCATAACCCCTGTATAGCGCGATGAAATATGTTGACGCTTCACAAATAAACAATAATAAAATAATAATAATAATATAGGGAAGCTATTATTAGTAAGAGTTTAACACTGCTTATCTGAAAGTCAACTATTTACTATCCATTGATGAGAAGCAAATTAAGACTAATGTCACAATGACTGTCAGATATTATGTGTCCAACAAATGGCGCCAGATTTTGCCTAACTGACCATACAATGCAACCCAAGGTCCAAGCATTAAGACAAATCCGTATTTACTGGGGCTGTGTTTGGTTACATTGAGCCTCATTCAGAGGCCACAACTCAATCGGAGTAGGCCGTATGTCTGCGAGCCCACAGCGGCCGCAACTTATGGTGCTATTCAATTGGCCGGACCCGCAAGTCCCGGCCCGATAGTGCACATCGCAACCCATGCTATCAAAAGTAATATTTGTGAGCTCGAACATGATCGCTGACGCAAGGCCGTAACTCCCCGTAGGACTTTGAAATCCCACCTCCATTTTTTCATTGAAATCCTACGGGCTTATGAGTTATGATCGGACCCACATTCCAGATATAATGCAATATTGGTAAAGCCGTAAAAAAGATATTCTATTGATTGGCGGGATCGATGTAACACGGAATGTAAACATGAATTAAAGTATTTTTTGGGGCTGATTTGCGGGCTTGAGAATGTTGTGCAATTAATTCTAAGACCTAACATCACTTTCCCTTTTAATAAAAGTACAGTAGAGTGTTTATATGTGCATTTAAAGTGCTCCTGACATGTCATTAAGCCCTTTGCGAGACCTCCTTGGTACCAGTAACTTGTGGTTCCATTTTTGCCATTTGCGGGCTTGGCGGAGTGGCTAGCGAGGGGGACTCGGAGCAATTGAATAGGGATTTGCGATTTTAGCGTTCGCAACTCTTGCAGCCATGATATACAGGAGCCTTCCATGTTGTGGTGAAGGTGGGTACTTCAATGAAGCTGCCAGTTATGCTATGTAGGGTCACCCAAGATGAGCAGGTCACAGCAGAGAGGTCAGACAAATGGTCCACTGGAGAAGGGACCGGCACCCACTCCAGTATCTTTGCCATGAAAACCTTATACAAAATCATAGACATAACAATAGATGTGCCTGGTGTGCTGCGGTCCATATGGTCATGGAGAGTCAGACATGACTGAATGACTAAATATTGGATTTCAATGTTGTTTAGTTACTGTATCTAAGTATCAAATGGTCAAACTTTATTGTCATGTTCTGAGTTTTGCAGTCTTCAGAATTCTGTATTATTAAGCACATATAATAAATATTTGTTGTTGTTGTTGTTTAGTCCTTCAGTCATGTTCGACTCCTGGTGACCCAATGTACTGCAGACCACCAGGCACATCTGTCAGCCACTGCCTCTCTGAGCTCCATCAAGATCATGTCCATTGCTTCAATTACCTCTTCTTTCCGCCTCTGCCGTCACTTTCTTCATGTGTCTTCAATCTTTCTCAGCATCAGAGTCGTCTCTAGGGAATCCTCTCTTCTAATGATATAACCAAATATATGAGCTTCATGATCATAACTTCCAGTGAACAGTTTGGCTTCATTTCCTGTAGTACTGATTGATTCAATTCTTCTTACTGTCCAAGGAACACTAAGCAGTCTTCTCCAACACCACAATCCAAAGGTGTCAATCCTCCGGCGCTCAGACGTCTTTATGGTCCAGCTCTTACACCGTATGTTACTACTGGGAATACCCGAGCGCTAACATCAGGACCTTGTTTATAATAAGTATTACGGGTTAATAACGCACATGCCACTTGATTGTATGATTGTAGTAATATTTAATATACAAAGGGTGTCCAGGGAACCAGAGGTTTAATAAATCAAGTCAAGTAACTTTCTACAGTAAATATTTAGATTGCAAGTTTGTGAGTTTTCAATATTGCGTCGGTGCTTTAGGAAGAGCACTCTGGACACCGGATTCTAAGCTCAGACAGGACCCTCCATTTTTTGCAATGTGTTAATACTGCTATTGTTTTTTCCTTGATCATAACCCCTGTATAGCGCTACGAAATATGTTGGCGCTTCACAAATAAACAATAATAAAATAATAATAATAATATAGGGAAGCTATTATTAGTAAGAGTTTAACACTGCTTATCTGAAAGTCAACTATTTACTATCCATTGATGAGAAGCAAATTAAGACTAATGTCACAATGACTGTCAGATATTATGTGTCCAACAAATGGCGCCAGATTTTGCCTAACTGACCATACAATGCAACCCAAGGTCCAAGCATTAAGACAAATCCGTATTTACTGGGGCTGTGTTTGGTTACATTGAGCCTCATTCAGAGGCCACAACTCAATCGGAGTAGGCCGTATGTCTGCGAGCCCACAGCGGCCGCAACTTATGGTGCTATTCAATTGGCCGGACCCGCAAGTCCCGGCCCGATAGTGCACATCGCAACCCATGCTATCAAAAGTAATATTTGTGAGCTCGAACATGATCGCTGACGCAAGGCCGTAACTCCCCGTAGGACTTTGAAATCCCACCTCCATTTTTTCATTGAAATCCTACGGGCTTACGAGTTATGATCGGACCCACATTCCAGATATAATGCAATATTGGTAAAGCCGTAAAAAAGATATTCTATTGATTGGCGGGATCGATGTAACACGGAATGTAAACATGAATTAAAGTATTTTTTGGGGCTGATTTGCGGGCTTGAGAATGTTGTGCAATTAATTCTAAGACCTAACATCACTTTCCCTTTTAATAAAAGTACAGTAGAGTGTTTATATGTGCATTTAAAGTGCTCCCGCCATGTCATTAAGCCCTTTGCGAGACCTCCTTGGTACCAGTAACTTGTGGTTCCATTTTTGCCATTTGCGGGCTTGGCGGAGTGGCTAGCGAGGGGGACTCGGAGCAATTGAATAGGGATTTGCGATTTTAGCGTTCGCAACTCTTGCAGCCATGAAAGATCAAAGGCTTGGAGGGGCATTAAGCCCTTTGCGAGACCTCCTTGGTACCAGTAACTTGTGGTTCCATTTTTGCCATTTGCGGGCTTGGCGGAGTGGCTAGCGAGGGGGACTCGGAGCAATTGAATAGGGATTTGCGATTTTAGCGTTCGCAACTCTTGCAGCCATGAAAGATCAAAGGCTTGGATGGGCATTAACTTGCGATGTTAACCATTGCATCGAATCAGAGGGCAGAGCCCGCAAAAAGACGCCAATTGAATAGCAAATTAAGTTACGGCCTCCATTTCGGAGCCCGGATCACCCGAAAGCCTCAATTGAATGAGCCTCATAGTGTCCAGTGATTTATGTTTCATTTATGTTTGTATCACCGACATGATAGATTACACGGATACAACAATAAGGGGGATATTTATATTTAATCTGCGCTGTGAAGGAGGATTTAGACCTAAACGCAACAAGTTGCTACCTTTATGAAAAAGTTCACTTTCAGATTTTTAAATATTTGTCTTTTATTCCTAGACATCAGTGATGTGAACTACTGAAGAACACAGAATAGGAATGTAACTGTCACAGCTGAGAACTGGCTCTTGAGATGACTCTTGAACTTTGGACACAGCAAAGTGCTCTTTAATACTAAATAATTTTAAAGGGACACTGTAAGATTGGGGTTTTTATGTTAATATAGTATAAAACCTTCCTATAGACTTTAAGTGCTTCCAACGCTTCAATATCCCTTAAAATTAGTGAAATTGAGAATTTGCTCCTAGAAATGAGCATTTTCTCTGCATCCCCTGACAACTAGCTTTTTCATATCATACAGATAAGCGGAGAGTATTCTTTCTTTGATGGCCCATCATATGTGTGTTAGTGTTGTTATATATATATATGGATAGATAGATTTAGCATTTAAAGTGCATATATAGGAAGTATTTATACTATCAGCCTTATTAAATTCCAGCCTCGTAGATAAGCGGCTTCTACTTAAATCCTACGTACTGCTGCAGGGGTCCTGAACGTGGGGGGTACTCCAACTACCCACAGGCACCTAAAATTAACCCCCCTCTCTGCGGGGGTCCCCATCGGGACCCCCAAAGTGTACCCACATTAACCCCTTGCTGCATTTAAAACTTTTAAATTCCCCGCCGCGGCTCCTTAAAGGCCCCGGGCACACTATTAACAATCACGGCCGAGGCACCTAAAAATGCCCCCTCTCTATGTGGGGGTCCCCATTGGGACCCCTGAAGTGTCCATAGGGATCGGCACCGATCATGACCCTGCTGCATTTAAAATTTTACATTTCCCGCCTCACGGGTCCTTAAAGGACCGTAAAGGTCCTGAAAGGACTTGCGCTAAAAAATATTAACCCTGGCCAACTAAAAATAACCCCATAAATCATGGGGGTCAATACAGACCCCATAAGCCTCTATTTAACCCCATCAGTCCCATAAAGGGTATATTATGACCCTTTTGGGGCTGTTAAAACGCTAACATTAACCACATAAGTGCCATGACGGTCCTCAAGGACCCTAAATACAAACACTACACTATAACTCCCAATAAACCATTTAATATAAACTAACCCCCCTCTACACTAATCTATTAACACTTACACTACCTACCTACACTACCTACCCCCTAATAACCCCCCCCCTCACCACTCTAATTACAGAAAATAAAAAAACCTAAGTCACAAAAAATTAAAAAATCTACATTACAGAAAATAAAAAAATACATTACAACTCTCCCCCACTACAGAAAAATAAAATTACACACCTGAAAAGGAAAGACATACACAATACAATACATACATACAATACATACAATATATACAATACATACAATACAAATAAAATACAATACCCCCTATCTATCTAACATACAATCTATTTAATATACAATAAATCCTAACTACATAGAGAAACCCTAATTCTAAGCTAAAATAAAATAATTAAGACCACATACCTTTGCAGATGTCCATTCAGATCACCAACCTAGGGGTAAAACAAATAAAAATTAGTGCAACACATTAACATAAAATAAATAAACATTATAAACATTCTAAATATTCTACTCACCTTTCTAGCATGTCCCCGTCCTTCTTCTTTTCTTGTTAAAAAAAACACATTACATTAGTACAACATATAGACACAAAATAAAATAAAATAAACATATAAACATATAAATATACATTCAACTTACCTCCCCGCAATGTCCCTGGCCTCCTTCTCTTCTTCCCCGGCTGGGCCCTGGAACAATCCTGGCTCTAAAAAAAAAAAAAGACCTCCCCAACACTAATGAGCCTCCTAGAGCCTTTTCCGGAAGGAAATTGGAAATGGCGGCTTCTGATTGGCTGAAAACGCTGTCAGCCAATCAGAAGGCGTCAATGTGTGAGCCAATCAGGATGGGATACACCCCTAAATCCCACTCTGATTGGCTAACGCACCTGTCAATCTTTATGTAAATTAATCACAAGGCGCTGATGCCTTCAGCCAATCATAATGGGATATACCCCCACGGAGTGATTGCGTGCATGCATTTGCGCCTTCTCATTGGCTGTTGTTAATGTCAGTCAGTATTACCTTCGCTCCTTATGTGTAAGAAAGTGGGCAGATCCAGTGACTCATGGGTGATTACTCTTCTGTCCTTGGCAACGTTGCTAGTAGTATTGTTAGGACCATATGATTAGAAGAGTATGCTAGGAGGTCACACTATTGTTACTTGACAGTCCAGTCAACATATTCCAGATACAAAAGTAATTTTATATATACATATAGACTTAACAAATTAGGACTTGATCATATTACCTGCTACTAAACAGATGGCTGAAAAAAGTTGTAAGCTCATCATCATCATCATCATCATCATTTTATCTAGAAATTAATTTAGTATTTGGAGACCATAAATGCCATTAAGAGTTGTATACTAACTGAATATCAAGCCCTCACTCACTCAGCTGTCACCAATAAAGGTAATCTGTACAGTCATTCAGTCGTTCACGACTCTCCGTGACCCTATGGACAACAGTAAGCCAGATACATTTTTCATTTTGTCTCTGATCCATATGGTTTTTGAAGCAAAGATACTGGTGTGGGTGCCAGTTCCTTCTCCAATTTGTCTGATCTCTCTGCTATGACCTTCCCATCTTGGGTGACCCTACATGGTAAAGCTCACAGCTTCATTGAGGTACACAAGCCCCTTCACCATGACCATGTAGCGATATAGGAATAATACCTATAATAGGTATATACCTATAGTGAGTGAGCCGGATTTGGCCATCGGTGAGATATCAATCTGTTGTCGCACAGTTAGTAGCGGCTCATATACACCTTGTATTTGTATATTAATGGTCCGTTATATCTACCGTATGATGACTGCATGTTACACCACATGTGCTAATTGGTCTTTATGACTAAGCTGAAGGTAACGAGCGATAGGGATAAAACCCGATATAAATGTACAGTCTGTGAGACAATTAATCACAATTGTTAATCACATATAATAGTTGTCAAACTACGAAACGCCCAAATGCGGACCCTCATGAAGCCGCGGCAGTTAGAAAAAAAATATTATGAACTCGCAAAAATACGACCTTAACGACCGAACCTCGCGGGAAACATTAAAAAAACACTAAATACATAAAATAAAAAAAATAAAAACCTTACCCACAGCAAGGGGGGACACCCAGGACGTCTGGGAGTCAGGTTACACCTCAATTTAAGCCCAATTTACAGAGTTTAGACACCCGAAAATCCCCTAAATGAGAGAAAAAATGGCAGCTGAAAAAAACGAAAACGAGGCTACACGACCCCTAAAGACGCAAAACATCGGCAGGCACATACGGCTTTTACACAAACCTGTACGAGGTACAACATACACTATTAGCAAGGACGCTACATCATACAAACCCGCGTACCACATACACATTCGGCGACATTTTACAACACTAACTTACAGAATGCGGAAGTACACAGCCATACCCTAACGGCTTCCACTCGCGCACGCAGCCTATTTACACTGCACACTGCACACATTACTGACACTTACACCTCAGCTCCACAACAGTGCAAACCGACATTGTATGCTGCAGGGACATCAAAACAGATTGTCAGCTCTTCAGCACAATGCTTGCTGCATATATTACTTACAAATAGGTAAAGTATATTCATTTATGATTTCATTAATTCATTAATTATCATGAAAAAATACATATCCAGAAAAAAAAAAACACCACAGTATCGCAATAAACGACAATCCCCTTCACCGCGCGCCTCACAAGGAGCGCCAACGGTGCTCATAGAACACAAAGTACACCAGGGGAGAGGCTTGCAAAAAGCGCCAAGAGGAGATCAGCGCGGACCTTGCAATGACAACTAAAGCGCCTCTGATAACAAAAAATACACCAACCCAGAGGCTCGCAATGAGCGCCGAAGGATCTCAGACCACCAAAACACTTACTATCTCTGGCAAACAGCATTACCTGCCTTACAATTTTATTGCCGTCATTTTTGACGGGCAAGTCGCTAGTATATAATAAGATAATGTGGGGATACAATCCCACAAATAGGCTGCTCTTCTGTTAATGCCACGTCTTGTTATGGTGAATATACCACGTTTTTTTTACTGTATATACTATTTTAATATAGACCAATAAAAAACATATTTTCTTAAATCTCATGCAACTATTCCTATTATTGGTGATTGTCAGTCTCTAATATTGAACATGTCACTATGTCTAATGCCGCGACCTGCACAATACTATTTAAAGTGACAGCAGCAGTAAAGAAAATAGTGCCAGCCTAAAAAATTATCAGCTTGTGTTGTTATATTTGCTGTCTCTTAAAAGTTCATATAAAACCAAAACTTGTGAAACTTCAATAGCTTTTGTGTATTTTTTCCCTGAATTCCCCGATCCCGATGCGCTGCTGTAGAGATGTTTTGCGCAGCTCCCCTTTTGCCTGGGACCTGTCTACAGCACTAAACAGGATAGTGATGTATTCCCCATCTGGATCGCGTGGTGAAGCTGTGAGCTATACCATGTATGGTCACCCAAAATGGGCAACTCATAACAGAGAGGTCAGACAAATCAAGGTCCCCTGGAGAAGGAACTAGCAACCCACTCTAGTATTTTTGCCATGAAATCCATATGGATAGGCACAACCAGAGACATAACAATAAATGTGTCTTGCGTGCTGTTATCCATAGGCTCATGGAGAGTTGGACGTGACTGAACGACTGAACAACAACAATTGTCTATTATTGGTGACCATTATTCGCTAATATTGAGTGAGGGCTTGGTAGCCCATTAATATACAAGTTTTATTGTTGCCAACTTTTATTGGCATTTGTGGACTTTAAAATACTAAATTAATTTCTAGATAAATATCTGACGATGAGCTTAAAACTTTTTAAAAGTGGGCAATGTCCTAATTATGCCTTGGACATTTTGTAAGTATATATATATATATACATATATATAAGGGCTTTCATATATGGCATATTTTGTCTGAGCCGCCAAGTAATAATGGCGCAACGTCCTTCCCCCCAATCATACTTTGAGGTTTGCCACACCACCGGGATATATTATCTGTCAATAATCCTACTTTCCAGTTACTGTAATAAGAGTTTGGTGTCGGAGCGGGGCCTGTTCAGTAACATTTAGATAATTTATTTGATCTGTGTTTAGGCTACCTGCTCATACGGCTGAAACATTCATCATTTTGACCTTTCAAGAATTTATGTAGTCTGGAAAACTTAAATAAAATCTTATAATATATGGGATTGACATTTGTGAAGTGATTTGCCAGCCCTTCTCTTTAATATACACTCTGCCGGAGATTGATCGGCCTCTGAATTAAGCTGATACATTGTACACAAAGGTTTAAATTCTAAAATAAAGTATCCACCTCCATTACTTGTCTTCCAAGTGTATAGCAGGTTGAAGATGTTCATCTGTGGGAGGAAATGTTGGGTAGGCCGTTCCGTTGATTGAGGAAAATAAAGTCCAAATATTTAACTGAAAGTCCCCATTCATGGTCTCGTTACATACTTACCCATATATTCAAATATTTTGGACATTGTTAATAACACTAACTGGTCTACACAACATTTCCTCACTGAGCTTTGCGCAATATCTCTCTTCTAAAGACGACCCGAAAGTCCTCATTCAATCACGGTCATGGAGTCTTTACATATTTACCCATATATTCAGTCTTTAGGAGAGAGATATTGGGCAAAGCTCAGTCTAATTTTCCTAACATGGTAAAATCCCACATTCTAATAATAAGTATCAACAAAGGTCCGCATAGTTAGTACTCTGGTATTCCCAAAAGTAACATACGGATGTGAGCTGGACCATAAAGATGGCTGAGCGCTGTAGAATTGACACCTTTGAATTGTGGTGTTGGCGGAAACTGCTTAGAGTCCCTTGGACTGTAAGAAGATCCAGTTAATCACTACTACATAAAATTAAGCCAAACTGTTCACTGGAAGGTTTGATCATGAGGCTGAAGCCTCTGATGCTGAGAACGATTGACGGTAAAAGAAGAAGGGGATGATAAAGGTGGAGATGGATAGATGAGGTCAATGAGTCAACAAAAACAATATTGATGGACTCAGAGGGGCGCTGGCTAACAGATGTGCATGGAGTGCTATGGTTCATGGGGTCACAGAGAATTAGACTTGACTGAATGACTCAATAATAACAACAACAACAACATAATAACTTGCACTGGAAGATTGATGTACTCAGTGGTGGGATGTGCATTGCTTTGCTACAAGACACTCTCAAATTCCACCATAATCAGCCGTTCACAGACAGTAGGAGAGTACTGGGATTGCTTGGTCCCAGTGTAGGCCCAAGCACTATGGGAAATGGGAGAAATGGAACATACCAGCTTGGTACGAGTGATTGAAGAGACTACTCAAGCCCACCCACCATTTACGTCTATGTGACATGATATCCATGAGGTAGATTAAGGCCACTAATCACTGAAAAAGCTGCAAGAGAAGCGGAGAAACGCGTCTGTATATTACTACCAGTTGATATAAAACTTGTTTATATTAACATGCATGTAGTCATAATAACCACCAAGAACTCTATTTGAATTGTCTGAACAATTCACACAGGGATTCATTAATTATTTACTACTAGTATATATTGTTTTTTTTTATATACTATTTTTATTGTACATTTTTAAAGAACTGACCGGCTTTATAAATAAAAATACTTTTTTAATTGAACTTGGATGGTTCACCCACTTTTTTTCTGGACCTAAAAATACCTCCTACTGTGGTTGATTGCATGTATGAGAGCATGTTTCTAGTAGAGGACATACCAGTTTGGTGTGTTTAATTGAAGAGACTACTCAAGCCCACCCACCATTTACGTCTAAGGGACGGAAGTGCAAAATTCAGATTAAGGTGAGGGCACCTACATATATATGTTGTTTGTCCATCCAATATATTGTAGTCCCCAGCACCAGCAGAACCTGCGCTTTTTCTCCCCCCTCCCTTTTTTGTGACAGACAGTGCTTTACCCACTTGGTGACCCTTGAAATTATGAAATAAAATCTTTAGTAATTGATTGCCCTTGGATTGGCGACCAAGAGAGAACTATAACATGTTTCTTTGGGGACTTATTTTGTTACAACGTGGACAGCCTAAATGAAATATGGTGCCATGATGGGAAAATGGCCAGCAGAATTTATGGGATATTTGTTCACCTTCGAATGTGTCTATACCTTTGTGATTTGTACCCACTATACTCTATTCTACATTTTAAATAGCGCTACGGAAAATGTTAGCCCTTTATAAATAAAGAGTATTAATAATAATAAGATGGTTTGATGCACCTTGTTCCCAACTTTGAAGTCATTTTGTGTTTTCTTCTGGGCCCCGTCACAGGTAGTGCAACCTCCATTGGATCAAATGACTATTCTTCCAAAAGATTACTTCTTACTGTAAATAATAGTATTTCCCATACACAATGAGGCTCATTTGCCCTCATTGTATACGGGAGAGACTATTGTTTACAGTAAATTGTGAGGCGCTATAGGGAGGGAAGCGCATGCGTATTACCTATAGATTACCAGTCAGGGGGCTCACTAGTGGCTGTGTGAGCAGACGTGGGGGCTCTACATATCCGAGTTAGGGAATTGTTTTATCTTGTTTTTCACTGTACAATACATTTCTTGTGACATTTAGTAAACAAGTGGTTGACTTTGTGACAAACAAGCTGTAAACCTTGATCTCTAAGGATCACAATACAACTATTTTATCTCTTTTTAAGGGCTGTAATTCTCTTGGATGCCATGATGGGGTTTGCTGGCACCTCCGATGGCTGATGTAAGAGGGAATCTTGGTGGCCAGTCACAGGATCTAAACATTAGCCATTGAGTTCTTGTCCAGCTGACCATGGTCCATCCCACAAACAAATAGCAGAAGCCAGAGACATCCAACCAAACTGCAGTCTAGTTAGACATTATTCAGAGTAGATCTTTAGATATAACATAGAATTTGTGGGGGCAATTAATTCATAAAACAAAGCATTTAAACAGTATATATCATCTAAATGCTTGTATTGAATTATGGTATAACTGGGGGCCATTAAGATGCTCCACACAGAATTTCTCCGCCATATAAAAGACATGCAACTGATGGACATAAAATCAATTAACTCTACATCACGTGGGCTTCCATTCTATATTAACAATTAAAATGTCCTCTTGCTTGGAAAGATTGAAGGCACGAGGAGAAGGTGACGGCGGACGTGGAGATGGATAGATGAGGTCATTAAATCAGCTTCAGGGAACTCAGAGGGTCATTGGCTGACAGATGCACCTGACGTCCTGCGGTCCATAGGGCCATGAAGAGACAGACATGACTGAATAACTAAAAAACAACAACAACAAACAAAACCTTTGGTTTGGTTGATATAGACTCATTACACAACATGAAAGACACACAATTGTTTTATTTCCTCAGAATTGTGTTGGGCCCTACCTCATCATTTTGTCTTTTTGTTTATTCTCATCCTTATATATTATAAATAATATTATAATTATTATAACTCATCATGTGGTTAAGAAGACTCTGTCGATGTGGTCCTAAGAGGAAGACGCCTCTTCAAATGAAAGAGTTAATTTCCTCTGGACTTTATTTTATTATTGTTTTGTTCGCTTGGTCAAGTTTGCTGCCATTTCCGCACATTTGCATAGCACATTGATTTGAGGATTTTTTTAATGCCTCATTGTTCTCTTTTGTCTCACTTCTCAAGGGCTACAACAAAAGCCAGCGGCCCCTGAGAGAGCAGCATTTGCATGCGCAGAGTAATGCCCGGGGAAAAAGTAATTGCTAATGCATATTTATGTGGCACAAATTTGCCATTTGTTTATGCATAAAATTATCAATAGTGCAGGGTGGCCCAGCCATAGAAAATGGTGACCTTTTTAGCTTAATAAATAGAAATCAGCTGTTATTGTGCAAAGATCAGCCGTGTATTTGATGTTGAGGAATACTGCCGAGAAAATGTAGATTGGAGCCGGCGATATCATTAAATGGAAGGACGCTGACCCACATGGCCCAGTCTATTATACTCTCTCTAATGGAAGATAAATGACTCTCAAATAAATTGAAATTCCACAAGCTCTGAAAATATGGCAGGTGTGGAATCGGCAGAAATTCTCTACATATGTATTTCTGTCATCCTCAACAATATTATAGGGGAAACGATAGAGCCATCATGGAAACAGCTTGGAGCATCTCGTAGTCATTGACAATGCAGGAGATGAAAATTGGTGTTTAATGTATGTATCTCTATGTTGTGGTTTAGTTGTTTAATCATGTCCGACTCTCCATGACCCCATGGGCCACAGAATGCCAGGCACATCTTGTCTCTGTTTGTGCTTATCCATAAGGTTTTCTTGGAGTTGGTTTTCAGTTCCTTCTTGAGTGGTCTGCAAGTTATGTGACCTCTCTGCTATGGCCTGCCCATCTTGCGTGACTCTACATGGTATAGCTCACAGCTTAAATGAAGTACACAAGACCCCTTCACCACGACAACATTCCAGAAGGGGAAGTATGTCTATAGAGAACTACATTTTGTGGGTTAGAACCAGTGTCAGAAGTGTCATGATAGCTCTGTAGGCTTGGGACATCTCATAGCCATTGGCATCCATTGTATGTATTACTATTGAGAACTGGATATTATGGGCCGGAACCAGTCATTATCAAACTTGTGGGTCTGTCCTCAAAATAATAAAAAGAATTGTAGTCTTGGAACATCTCGTAGCCATTGTTTACACAGGACATAAAATAGCTTTATACAAACATACAAACATAGAAAAATCTGGGTGGACCAGAACCACTCAGTATAAAACTCCTCAAAAATGTTACAAAAGAATAAAAAGAATGATCATTTTAGCACTGAGTTTGAAACAGATTGTACACAGAAAGAAAAGCAATACATTAAAAATGGCGCCCGTTGTACGTATCCATGTAGAGAACTGGGTTTTAATGTGAAAATGTTCTTAAAAGCATGAAAAAATAATTGTATTTCATGTTCTAAACTATATATTGTGTGTCTGTTGTATAATATTTTAGTCTTTTGGTTACGTGTATGGGTTTTATATAAGAAATAAAGAAGACGGTTGGGTTTCCATGAGAACATTTTTACTGTGAAGTTCAGCATCAGCACAATTTCAATTTATAGTGCTTTAAAAAATATATATATACTTTATGAGAAAACTTTACTTTGTGGATTTTCTATGGTATTTTATTTGGTGGAAAACTGAGCGCACATCCCTTCTGGCCTCATCTAAGGTGATAAGATAATTACCTCCCCCCCTGATGGTTGCTTGCTTTCCCCTTATGTTTTAGATGTAGTAGCTTCCCATCTCTTACAAACTGTGGCTGGCTGAGCAGCACATTTCTCCACACTCTGCTATGGTGAAGGGGCTGCTGGGAAGTCTTCCTAAGACCTTACAAGAGTAAAAAACATGGGAGGAACTCATGGGAGGTAACGGAGCTCAGAGCGGCAGGAGCCGACAGATGTGCCTGCGTGCTGTCGTCCACAGGGTCACGGAGAGTCAACAATAAAAAAAGGCTGCATAAAGCAGACAGAAAATAATGATAAAACAATGTTAAATGATGGAAAGCACCGAGATCAGACAAATCGCAATCCACTGGAGAAGGACCTGACAACCCACTCTAGTATCCATATGTATAAGCATGACCATAAGCGTAATGACAGATGTGCCTCCCGTGCTGTCGCAAAGAGTCGGAGACAACTGAACGACTGAAACACAAATAATACAGAATATCTGGTTTCCTTATCTAAATAATTAGTAAGTGCTGAATTCTTATGTTGACGTCTCACATATGTTGGTTACATGTAATAAATGTTGGGTTTCTCTTAGCATAAAATCAGATATTTCATAGAACTTTTATCTTCACAATGGCCGGTGATGTATTTCTGTGTATTCAGTACAATGTCTAGCCTAGTGAGACTTGGACAGTATCCTATAATAATGTGTTCTCCATCTTGAATAATAATAGAGAGCTGGTAAATAGGAATTATCTGGTAATGTGTCACACAAGTAAATCCTTTATTTCTCAGCTGAACCGACTTTGCATTCATCCACTTGTTGGTCCATTAGTGACCTCCATTCACTCATTAAACCCTACTTCTCAAGGCCATCTTGCAGGATTCTCATGGGCTGACGTTTCTGATGCTTCTCTGGATTATGGCATTATATATATGTCTAATGGCATCTTATTTCACAATAGAAACATTTATTTGAATTGAATATACATTGTATTTGTTTTGTGTTGAACTCTTAAGGTGTTATATTGTAACCGTCAATTTAACTTCCATATTTACTTATCTATTTATCAAGCAACAAACGAGTCGTTGAGATGTAATATGAAATGCGGTATATTATTGTATTGTACGACGCAGATAATATATTGTAAGAGGCGAATATAATTCACCTAAAATCCTATAGTTAGCAGGCAGTTACTGTACAAAGAAAGAATAAATAACCTCATTCATATGAATTAAGTCATTATATTTAAGTCTAGTTGTGCTGATATATAGCTATGGATAGCGTATAATATATTTAATCACAAACTAATCCGGCCTTGGAAAGCCAGCTCAAGGATTCTTGATGGTGATGACTTTGGTTGGCGTAGAATATTTTTTTCCCTTCATTTGCTATATGACAAGCGATGGTGGTCCAATGTGGTGCCATTTTGTGGTTATTATTTGTCTAATTGTTCTACAGAATATAATGCAACTCCTGATAATATTGCAACCTAAAATAATTACTATGATCACGAATAAAAAGTAACAAATTCACATGTGTGTTTAGAAATAGAGGTTAAGTTTCCATTTAAATGAACGCGCCTAAAGCTTAGCGGCCTAGGCCAAAGCCTGCTCGCATTACATTAATATACGGGCTCTGAGCTCAAAACTGGATCTTTGCATCAAATATTGTTTCTAATACAGATTATTACGTTACTGCGCTTCTATTCATAGTAATATCATTCGCTCACGATCCTACAAACAAGGCTGGATGTTTCATCCCTGCTGCCCAAGGTCCAAGAATCTCGAGCGGACAAAACCAAAAAATGGTGATTCTGCATTAACCCCCAAAACAGGCACATTCCCCACTAATTAGAGTTTAAGTCCTGAGATGAAGGTTGTGGACACACTTCAGGAGGGTGAGGACCTCCATTCATGGTGTGAGGCCCATGTGAAGAACCCCAATATGGCTGATGTGAGTCCCAAGAAATAATACAGTTAGTAGAAAGGAGTAAGACAGAAAAGAGATGAAAATAAGAGAAATATATTAAGAATGGAAGAGAAAGAAAATAAAGAGTGTGAGAAAATGGCACGGAAGTGGAAAGAGAGTAAAGGAAAAATAGAACAAAAGAGAGTGAATAAGGTCATAAGAGAAAGGTTTAATAGTGTGAGGTAAAAGAGAGATAGAGGAACGATTAACAGTGATGGAAAGGAGTAAAATGGTAGATGGATGAGAGAAAGAGGAAGGGAAAATGTCTAATGAGAGGAAGAAAGGAAATGTCAGAGGGCTACGAGGAAATGCGATGAGAGAAGGGGAGCAAAAAAGGAGTACAGAGGAAGAGAGAAACTGGGTATGTAAAAGGGATACAAGGATTTGGAGAAGAGACAGGGGTTTGAAGGATTAGAAGGTGGAGAGGTGGAATCAGTTTGCCGCGGTTTCTGCTAACTATATTTGGCCTTTTGGAAATTCCTAAAATAATTATTTGTCCACCTATACCCCCTGCTACCACTGGTCTTGGCCAAAAGTAATAATAACACAATACAACAACTTACTAAAGTTGCTCCTCTACAACATAATCACACTGTCCAACATTACTGCTTCACAATGCAACCAAACATCTGTTCAACTACAAATATGGCACTCAAAGCAAACAAGTTATCTTCAACAGTGCTCTCTCCCCGCAAAATGAAACGGAACAAAACTCAGCTGGACTTCCCCCATTACAAATGTGTTCTGTGATCATACAAGGCTGACGTCACCCCTCCAAACAAACGCTCTCAGCCCTCAAATCTTCCAACCCCAAATGACAATTCTTAACATTCAACTCTATCCTCTGCCCACCTCTCACCACCTCTCACCACTGTTCACCACCTCTCACCACCTCTTACCACCTCTAACCACCGCTCACCACCTCTCACCGCCTTTCACCGCCTATCACCACCTCTCACCGCCTCACACGGCCTTTCACCGCCTCTCACCACCTCTCACCGCCTCTCACCACCTCTCACCACCTCTCACCACCTCTCACCACCTCTCACTGCCTCTCACCACCTCACACGGCCTTTCACCGCCTCTCACCACCTCTCACCGCCTCTCACCACCTCTCACCACCTCTCACAGCACCTTCTGACCACCTCTCACCACCTCTCACCACCTCTCACCACCTCTCACCGCCTCTCATCCCCTCTCACCACCTCTCACCACCTCTCACCACCTCTCACCACCTCTCACCACCTCTCACCGCCTCTCATCCCCTCTCACCACCTCTCACCACCTCTCACCACCTCTCACCACCTCTCACCACCTCTCACCAACTCTCACCACCTCTCACCACCTCTCACCACCTCTCATCGTCTCTCACCACCTCTCACCGCCTCTCACCACCTCTCACCACCTCTCACCGCCTCTCACCACCTCTCACCGCCTCTCACCGCCTCTCATCACCTCTTACTTCCTCTCACCAACTTTCACCACCTCTCACCACCTCTCACCAACTGTCACCACCTCTCACCACCTCTCAACAACTGTTACCACCTCTCACCAACTCTCACCACCTCTCACCAACTGTTACCACGTCTCACCACCTCTCACCACCTCTCACCACCTCTCACCACCTCTCACCGCCTCTCACCACCTCTCACCACCTCTCACCACCTCTTACCACCTCTCACCACCTCTCACCACCTCTCACAGCACCTCTCACCACCTCTCACCACCTCTCACCGCCTCTCACCAACTCTCACCACCTCTCACCGCCTCTCATCACCTCTTACTTCCTCTCACCAACTCTCACCACCTCTCACCACCTCTCACCAACTGTCACCATCTCTCACCACCTCTCACCACCTCTCACCAACTGTTACCACCTCTCACCAACTCTCACCACCTCTCACGACCTCTCACCAACTGTCACCACCTCTCACCAACTGTTACCACCTCTCACCACCTCTCACCACCTCTCACTACCTCTCACCACCTCTCACCGCCTCTCACCACCTCTCACCACCTCTCACCGCCTCTAACCGCCTTTCATCACCTCTTACTTCCTCTCACCACCTCTCACCAACTGTCACCACCTCTCACCACTTCTCACCAACTGTTATCACCTCTCACCAACTCTCACCACCTCTCACCACCTCTCACCAACTGTCACCACCTCTCACCAACTGTTACCACCTCTCACCACCTCTCACCACCTCTCACCGCCTCTCACCACCTCTCACCACCTCTCACAGCACCTTCTGACCACCTCTCACTACCTCTCACCACCTCTCACCACCTCTCACCGCCTCTCATCCCCTCTCACCACCTCTCACCACCTCTCACCACCTCTCACCACCTCTCACCACCTCTCACCAACTCTCACCACCTCTCACCACCTCTCACCACCTCTCATCATCTCTCACCACCTCTCACCGCCTCTCACCACCTCTCACCACCTCTCAGCGCCTCTCACCACCTCTCACCACCTCTCACCGCCTCACACCGCCTCTCACCGCCTCTCACCGCCTCTCATCACCTCTTACTTCCTCTCACCAACTTTCACCACCTCTCACCACCTCTCACCAACTGTCACCACCTCTCACCACCTCTCACCACCTCTCAACAACTGTTACCACCTCTCACCAACTCTCACCACCTCTCACCAACTGTTACCACCTCTCACCACCTCTCACCACCTCTCACCACCTCTCACCGCCTCTCACAGCCTCTCACCACCTCTCACCGCCTCTCATCACCTCTTACTTCCTCTCACCAACTCTCACCACCTCTCACCAACTGTTACCACCTCTCACCAACTCTCACCACCTCTCACCACCTCTCACCAACTGTCACCACCTCTCACCAACTGTTACCACCTCTCACCACCTCTCACCACCTCTCACTACCTCTCACCACCTCTCACCGCCTCTCACCACCTCTCACCACCTCTCACCGCCTCTAACCGCCTTTCATCACCTCTTACTTCCTCTCACCACCTCTCACCAACTGTCACCACCTCTCACCACCTCTCACCAACTGTTATCACCTCTCACCAACTCTCACCACCTCTCACCACCTCTCACCAACTGTCACCACCTCTCACCAACTGTTACCACCTCTCACCACCTCTCACCACCTCTCACCGCCTCTCACCACCTCTCACCACCTCTCACAGCACCTTCTGACCACCTCTCACTACCTCTCACCACCTCTCACCACCTCTCACCGCCTCTCATCCCCTCTCACCACCTCTCACCACCTCTCACCACCTCTCACCACCTCTCACCACCTCTCACCAACTCTCACCACCTCTCACCACCTCTCACCACCTCTCATCATCTCTCACCACCTCTCACCGCCTCTCACCACCTCTCACCACCTCTCAGCGCCTCTCACCACCTCTCACCACCTCTCACCGCCTCACACCGCCTCTCACCGCCTCTCACCGCCTCTCATCACCTCTTACTTCCTCTCACCAACTTTCACCACCTCTCACCACCTCTCACCAACTGTCACCACCTCTCACCACCTCTCACCACCTCTCAACAACTGTTACCACCTCTCACCAACTCTCACCACCTCTCACCAACTGTTACCACCTCTCACCACCTCTCACCACCTCTCACCACCTCTCACCGCCTCTCACAGCCTCTCACCACCTCTCACCGCCTCTCATCACCTCTTACTTCCTCTCACCAACTCTCACCACCTCTCACCAACTGTTACCACCTCTCACCAACTCTCACCACCTCTCACGACCTCTCACCAACTGTCACCACCTCTCACCAACTGTTACCACCTCTCACCACCTCTCACCACCTCTCACTACCTCTCACCACCTCTCACCGCCTCTCACCACCTCTCACCACCTCTCACCGCCTATCACCGCCTTTCATCACCTCTTACTTCCTCTCACCACCTCTCACCAACTGTTACCACCTCTCACCACCTCTCACCACCTCTCATCGTCTCTCACCACCTCTCACCGCCTCTCACCACCTCTCACCACCTCTCACCGCCTCTCACCACCTCTCACCGCCTCTCACCGCCTCTCATCACCTCTTACTTCCTCTCACCAACTTTCACCACCTCTCACCACCTCTCACCAACTGTCACCACCTCTCACCACCTCTCACCACCTCTCAACAACTGTTACCACCTCTCACCAACTCTCACCACCTCTCACCAACTGTTACCACCTCTCACCACCTCTCACCACCTCTCACCACCTCTCACCACCTCTCACCGCCTCTCACCACCTCTCACCACCTCTCACCACCTCTTACCACCTCTCACCACCTCTCACCACCTCTCACAGCACCTCTCACCACCTCTCACCACCTCTCACCGCCTCTCACCAACTCTCACCACCTCTCACCGCCTCTCATCACCTCTTACTTCCTCTCACCAACTCTCACCACCTCTCACCACCTCTCACCAACTGTCACCATCTCTCACCACCTCTCACCACCTCTCACCAACTGTTACCACCTCTCACCAACTCTCACCACCTCTCACGACCTCTCACCAACTGTCACCACCTCTCACCAACTGTTACCACCTCTCACCACCTCTCACCACCTCTCACTACCTCTCACCACCTCTCACCGCCTCTCACCACCTCTCACCACCTCTCACCACCTCTAACCGCCTTTCATCACCTCTTACTTCCTCTCACCACCTCTCACCAACTGTCACCACCTCTCACCACCTCTCACCAACTGTTACCACCTCTCACCAACTCTCACCACCTCTCACCACCTCTCACCAACTGTCACCACCTCTCACCAACTGTTACCACCTCTCACCACCTCTCACCACCTCTCACCGCCTCTCACCACCTCTCACCACCTCTCACAGCACCTTCTGACCACCTCTCACTACCTCTCACCACCTCTCACCACCTCTCACCGCCTCTCATCCCCTCTCACCACCTCTCACCACCTCTCACCACCTCTCACCACCTCTCACCACCTCTCACCAACTCTCACCACCTCTCACCACCTCTCACCACCTCTCATCATCTCTCACCACCTCTCACCGCCTCTCACCACCTCTCACCACCTCTCACCGCCTCTCACCACCTCTCACCACCTCTCACCGCCTCACACCGCCTCTCACCGCCTCTCACCGCCTCTCATCACCTCTTACTTCCTCTCACCAACTTTCACCACCTCTCACCACCTCTCACCAACTGTCACCACCTCTCACCACCTCTCACCACCTCTCAACAACTGTTACCACCTCTCACCAACTCTCACCACCTCTCACCAACTGTTACCACCTCTCACCACCTCTCACCACCTCTCACCACCTCTCACCGCCTCTCACAGCCTCTCACCACCTCTCACCGCCTCTCATCACCTCTTACTTCCTCTCACCAACTCTCACCACCTCTCACCACCTCTCACCAACTGTCACCACCTCTCACCACCTCTCACCACCTCTCACCAACTGTTACCACCTCTCACCAACTCTCACCACCTCTCACGACCTCTCACCAACTGTCACCACCTCTCACCAACTGTTACCACCTCTCACCACCTCTCACCACCTCTCACTACCTCTCACCACCTCTCACCGCCTCTCACCACCTCTCACCACCTCTCACCGCCTATCACCGCCTTTCATCACCTCTTACTTCCTCTCACCACCTCTCACCAACTGTTACCACCTCTCACCAACTCTCACCACCTCTCACCACCTCTCACCAACTGTCACCACCTCTCACCAACTGTTACCACCTCTCACCACCTCTCACCACCTCTCACCACCTCTCACCACCTCTCATCGCCTCTCACCACCTCTCACCACCTCTCACAGCACCTTCTCACCACCTCTCACCACCTCTCACCAACTCTCACCACCTCTCAACACCTCTCACCCCCTCTCACCGCCTCTTACCACCTCTCACCACCTCTCACCACCTCTCACAGCACCTTCTCACCACCTCTCACCACCTCTAACCACCTCTCACCAACTGTCACCGCCTCTAACCGCCTTTCATCACCTCTTACTTCCTCTCACCACCTCTCACCAACTGTCACCACCTCTCACCACCTCTCACCAACTGTTACCACCTCTCACCAACTCTCACCACCTCTCACCAACTGTTACCACCTCTCACCACCTCTCACCACCTCTCACCACCTCTCACCGCCTCTCACAGCCTCTCACCACATCTCACCGCCTCTCATCACCTCTTACTTCCTCTCACCAACTCTCACCACCTCTCACCACCTCTCACCAACTGTCACCACCTCTCACCACCTCTCACCACCTCTCACCAACTGTTACCACCTCTCACCAACTCTCACCACCTCTCACAACCTCTCACCAACTGTCACCACCTCTCACCAACTGTTACCACCTCTCACCACCTCTCACCACCTCTCACTACCTCTCACCACCTCTCACCGCCTCTCACCACCTCTCACCACCTCTCACCGCCTATCACCGCCTTTCATCACCTCTTACTTCCTCTCACCACCTCTCACCAACTGTTACCACCTCTCACCAACTCTCACCACCTCTCACCACCTCTCACCAACTGTCACCACCTCTCACCAACTGTTACCACCTCTCACCACCTCTCACCACCTCTCACCACCTCTCACCACCTCTCATCGCCTCTCACCACCTCTCACCACCTCTCACAGCACCTTCTCACCACCTCTCACCACCTCTCACCAACTCTCACCACCTCTCAACACCTCTCACCCCCTCTCACCGCCTCTTACCACCTCTCACCACCTCTCACCACCTCTCACAGCACCTTCTCACCACCTCTCACCACCTCTAACCACCTCTCACCAACTGTCACCGCCTCTAACCGCCTTTCATCACCTCTTACTTCCTCTCACCACCTCTCACCAACTGTCACCACCTCTCACCACCTCTCACCAACTGTTACCACCTCTCACCAACTCTCACCACCTCTCACCACCTCTCACCAACTGTCACCACCTCTCACCAACTGTTACCACCTCTCACCACCTCTCACCACCTCTCACCACCTCTCACCGCCTCTCACCACCTCTCACCACCTCTCACAGCACCTTCTCACCACCTCTCACCACCTCTCACCAACTCTCACCACCTCTCACCACCTCTCACCCCCTCTCACCGCCTCTTACCACCTCTCACCACCTCTCACCACCTCTCACAGCACCTTCTCACCACCTCTCACCACCTCTAACCACCTCTCACCACCTCTCCCAGCACCTTCTCAGCCCAAGACATTACAGAACACTTCAGAAATAAAATTGTTTGAATTAGACAGAGATAACTCTACACCATCGGCAAGCTTCCATTTTGGACAGCCTCCAGTTCAATGACCTCCTCACCCCAGTCACAGAGGATGAAGCGACCTCACTCCTCTTAACCTTTCCCCTAACATCATGTCCACTTGACCCTATCCCATTACAACTCATTCCCTCCCTCTCCTCTACTCACCACTATCACCTCATCTAACCCATCTCTTCAACCTCTCTCTTATAACTGTCCCTTCAGTCACTTATTACACCCGGATGTCTCTGCTTCCCTTTGCCTCCAAACTATCACTAGAAAGACTAGTCTATAACCACAACTAGAAAGACTATTCTATAACCACTACTAGAAAGACTAGTCTATAACCACAACTAGATAGACTAGTTTATAACCACTACTAGAAAGACTAGTCTATAACCACTACTAGAAAGGCTAGTCTATAACCACAACTAGATAGACTAGTCTATAACCACTACTAGAAAGACTAGTCTATAACCACAACTAGATAGACTAGTTTATAACCACTCCTAGAAAGACTAGTCTATAACCACTACTAGAAAGGCTAGTCTATAACCACAACCTCTCACCACCTCTCACTACCTCTCACCACCTCTCACCGCCTCTCACCACCTCTCACCACCTCTCACCGCCTCTAACCGCCTTTCATCACCTCTTACTTCCTCTCACCACCTCTCACCAACTGTCACCACCTCTCACCACCTCTCACCAACTGTTACCACCTCTCACCAACTCTCACCACCTCTCACCACCTCTCACCAACTGTCACCACCTCTCACCAACTGTTACCACCTCTCACCACCTCTCACCACCTCTCACCACCTCTCACCGCCTCTCACCACCTCTCACCACCTCTCACAGCACCTTCTGACCACCTCTCACTACCTCTCACCACCTCTCACCACCTCTCACCGCCTCTCATCCCCTCTCACCACCTCTCACCACCTCTCACCACCTCTCACCACCTCTCACCACCTCTCACCAACTCTCACCACCTCTCACCACCTCTCACCACCTCTCATCGTCTCTCACCACCTCTCACCGCCTCTCACCACCTCTCACCACCTCTCACCGCCTCTCACCACCTCTCACCACCTCTCACCGCCTCACACCGCCTCTCACCGCCTCTCACCGCCTCTCATCACCTCTTACTTCCTCTCACCAACTTTCACCACCTCTCACCACCTCTCACCAACTGTCACCACCTCTCACCACCTCTCATCGTCTCTCACCACCTCTCACCGCCTCTCACCACCTCTCACCACCTCTCACCGCCTCTCACCACCTCTCACCACCTCTCACCGCCTCACACCGCCTCTCACCGCCTCTCACCGCCTCTCATCACCTCTTACTTCCTCTCACCAACTTTCACCACCTCTCACCACCTCTCACCAACTGTCACCACCTCTCACCACCTCTCACCACCTCTCAACAACTGTTACCACCTCTCACTAACTCTCACCACCTCTCACCAACTGTTACCACCTCTCACCACCTCTCACCACCTCTCACCACCTCTCACCGCCTCTCACAGCCTCTCACCACATCTCACCGCCTCTCATCACCTCTTACTTCCTCTCACCAACTCTCACCACCTCTCACCACCTCTCACCAACTGTCACCACCTCTCACCACCTCTCACCACCTCTCACCAACTGTTACCACCTCTCACCAACTCTCACCACCTCTCACGACCTCTCACCAACTGTCACCACCTCTCACCAACTGTTACCACCTCTCACCACCTCTCACCACCTCTCACTACCTCTCACCACCTCTCACCGCCTCTCACCACCTCTCACCACCTCTCACCGCCTATCACCGCCTTTCATCACCTCTTACTTCCTCTCACCACCTCTCACCAACTGTTACTACCTCTCACCAACTCTCACCACCTCTCACCACCTCTCACCAACTGTCACCACCTCTCACCAACTGTTACCACCTCTCACCACCTCTCACCACCTCTCACCACCTCTCACCACCTCTCATCGCCTCTCACCACCTCTCACCACCTCTCACAGCACCTTCTCACCACCTCTCACCACCTCTCACCAACTCTCACCACCTCTCACCACCTCTCACCCCCTCTCACCGCCTCTTACCACCTCTCACCACCTCTCACCACCTCTCACAGCACCTTCTCACCACCTCTCACCACCTCTAACCACCTCTCACCACCTCTCCCAGCACCTTCTCAGCCCAAGACATTACAGAACACTTCAGAAATAAAATTGTTTGAATTAGACAGAGATAACTCTACACCATCGGCAAGCTTCCATTTTGGACAGCCTCCAGTTCAATGACCTCCTCACCCCAGTCACAGAGGATGAAGCGACCTCACTCCTCTTAACCTTTCCCCTAACATCATGTCCACTTGACCCTATCCCATTACAACTCATTCCCTCCCTCTCCTCTACTCACCACTATCACCTCATCTAACCCATCTCTTCAACCTCTCTCTTATAACTGTCCCTTCAGTCACTTATTACACCCGGATGTCTCTGCTTCCCTTTGCCTCCAAACTATCACTAGAAAGACTAGTCTATAACCACAACTAGAAAGACTATTCTATAACCACTACTAGAAAGACTAGTCTATAACCACAACTAGATAGACTAGTTTATAACCACTACTAGAAAGACTAGTCTATAACCACTACTAGAAAGGCTAGTCTATAACCACAACTAGATAGACTAGTCTATAACCACTACTAGAAAGACTAGTCTATAACCACAACTAGATAGACTAGTTTATAACCACTCCTAGAAAGACTAGTCTATAACCACTACTAGAAAGGCTAGTCTATAACCACAACTACCTATACTAGTCTATAACCACTACTAGAAAGGCTAGTCTATAACCACAACTAGATAGACTAGTCTATAACCACTACTAGAAAGACTAGTCTATAACCACAACTAGATAGACTAGTTTATAACCACTCCTAGAAAGACTAGTCTATAACCACTACTAGAAAGGCTAGTCTATAACCACAACTAGCTATACTAGTCTATAACCACTACTAGAAAGGCTAGTCTCTAAACACAACTAGATAGACTAGTCTATAACCACTACTAGAAAGACTAGTCTATAACCACTACTAGAAAGACTAGTCTATAACCACAACTAGATAGACTAGTCTATAACCACTACTAGAAAGACTAGTCTTTAACCACAACTAGATAGATTAGTCTATAACCACTACTAGAAAGACTAGTCTATAACCACAACTAGATAGACTAGTCTATAACCACTACTAGAAAGGCTAGTCTATAACCACTACCAAAAAGACTAGTCTATAACCACTACTAGAAAGACTAGTCTATAACCACTACTAGAAAGACTAGTCTATAACCACTACTAGAAAGGCTAGTCTATAACCACTACAAAAAAGACTAGTCTATAACCACTACTAGAAAGGCTAGTCTATAACCACTACTAGAAAGACTAGTCTATAACCACCTTACTCATGCTCTGTAATCAGTCTCCTCTGGTTTCTGTGTACAATACTCTACTGGTCAGTAACATACGGATGTGAGATCTGGACGAAGTCCGAGCGACAAAGAATTTTGTATTGTGGTGTTAGAAAAAACACTTAGAGTCCCTTGGACTGCAAGAAGATGGAATAATTAAATACTACAGGAAATTAAGTCAAACTGTTCACTGGAAGGTTTGATCATGAGGCTCAAGCTCAAATATTTTGACACATAATGAGTAGACAGGATTCCCAGAGAAGACTCTGATGCTGGGAAAGATTGAAGGTATACGAAGAAGGGGACGGCAGAGACGGATAGATGAGGTAATTGAAACAATGAACATGAGCTTGAGGGGGCTCAGAAGGTCAGTGAGTGACCGATGTGCCTGGAGTGCTGTGGTCCATAGGTTCATAGAGAGTTGGACATGACTTAATGACTAAACAACAAGTTATTGATGTGCCAGAGAACTGTTGGGGATGTCATATCTTAGTCCATACGCCCCATACAAGAACATATAAGCAGTGAGATATCTACAAGATATGAAAATAATTTCAGTTTATTCACAAATAATAGAGTAAAAATATCTTAGTTTGGTAGAGAAAGCTATAAATGAAAACTTGCTTTGTTAAAAAAAAAAACAATGTTTAATTCTGAATCTCCCTGGAGACATGTTTAAGTGTCATTAATTGAAGACAAACACAAACACAGACTACGGATGCCACAGGTTTGAGATGATTAAATTAATTGATTAAGCTCGAAACTCTATCAAATATTTATTCCTGAGCCAGTAAGAATAAAATTATGGGGAATCTGGAAACGTTGTTTTTCGGAAGCATTGTATTCAATAGATGTTTTAAGTATTTTATTTGTTCAAGAAATCTGAATAAAATGTAACTCCACTTAAGCCATGAAGATAATCAGGCAGCTTCCTCCAGGAGTTGTGGCGAGCTCTTTCTTAATTATTTTCAAGCAATAATGATTTTGTTCACTGTGTAATGAGAAAAAAAAAAATGTGAGTCTACTGACATACGGCCCCATTAAATTGCTATGATTTTAAGAATCGTAGCTCGTAACGTAGCTCGCAGGACTAAAGGCTATTAAATTAGCCTCTTAAAGCAACCCGCAGACGACTTGCGGGTTAAGACGCAGCAAGGCCGAAAAAAGCCTACGGGACGTGGAACGTGGAACATCTCGCCCGCAAATCCTTTGTTCTTTCAAGCCCGTAACCGCTATGTTCCAATTGCGCAAGTAAATTGCATCAAAAACACTGGCGTTCAAACTCGTAACTCGCAAATGCATCAAAATCACTAGAAAACTCGTAACTAACCCCACACTTTAAATGCACATATCACCACATGACTGTACTTTATTTAAAAGTGAAAGTGATGTTAGGTCTTAGAATTATTAGAACAACATTCTCAAGCCCGCAAATCGACCCCGAAAAATACTTTATTTCATGTATATTGTTTGTTTCTCGATCCCGGCAATCAATGTGTTAATACATATACTGTAACTCGCATGTGATAAAATATCAGATTTACGGATTTATCAATATTGCATTATTTCTGGAATGTGGGTCCGATCATAACTCGTAATTTAAGCCCGTAAGACTTTCAAAATCCCACCTCCATTTTTCAGTGACGTAATTCTGATGATCTCTTTTGCTATTGGCTCCACCCCAACTCGCAACTACGAGTTAGACTAATTGATCATGGCCGCACATCCGACGAGCGACAAATGGCTTACGGGTTTGGCTCTCAAGCCCGTAACTCGCAGCATGTTCTAATTTAATAGCACCGTAAATCCGTAACTCGCCACGCTCGCAGCCATTACGTGTCTCACGTTGCACATACAAGCTTCAAATTTAACGTGGCTGATAATTAGGCAGTAAAAAATATTTAGAACAAAATAAATGTCTATGCCTCTGCATGTTCCTGGAGGCATCCATGATATTTTGCTGATGGTAGCAGGGCAGGGCAGGGATTGCAATTATTACTTCTAGTTGCCTGTGTCGTAGCCTATACTGGGGGAAAGTGTAGGTGTCAAATACCAAAAGGCCTAATGAATAAGTACCCCCCTCCCTTTGCCTCCTCCCGCTCCGCGTCTGGAGCCCACAGTCAACAACAGAAATAGAGGCGCTCAACAATAGTTTCGTTCTATGGACACCCACCCCGAGAGCAGCCTCTTTTATCTCACTTGTGTCCTCAACAGAACAGACATTTCCTGTAGTACATCAGTCTGGTATCACTCAATAGAGTGGTCCAGCCCTGAAATGCCAGGCAATTCTACCTTGAGAAACCGCAAATCCCAAGCAACTGTGTTGGCCATAATTGGCCCTAGTTGGGCCTAGTTGGGCCACGTCAGGAGGGTGTAACTGAACTCCCTCTATTTTTATTGTGCTTAAAAGTAATTCATGAAAAACCTTCTCCTTATGTGCGTCTTGTCAGTCTGTATCTGATTTATGAATAAAAATAGTTTTGGTTCTTCGGGGTGGGTTTCTACTTTCATTATAACTCAAAATATGTGAAAGTATGAATAAATAATCTTTATTTTATATTTCATATAATATTTGCTTTAGATACAAGTAGGAAGTTAACTGACCTTTGGCGTATTTTACTTTTATTTTATTTATTTATTTTATTTTTATTTACAGTCTTATATAAATAATACATTTCCGGTGTCCGTTTGCGCATACAGCTGTACACTGCAAGCCAACGTCCGCCAGCGCGGTGTGACAACACGACATGAACTTCTCTTGCGCTCATCTGGCAAAGACTCAAATAATCTTCCCAGATGACTTTTTCAGGCCTCACACGAAACACTTGAGGAAAAGTAAATTATGGTTAACAGGAAAATGGTCCCTGAGACGTAGATGACGAGCTCCTACGGAGGCACTTTATAATTAGAAAAGCAGTGTCTGTGACCCAGAGATGTACAGACAGGGAGACGAAGGGTTACAAAGGAATAGAGCCATGGAATAAAGGATAAGAATGGCACTTAATACAGCAGAGATACAATGTATCAATAAAGATGTCAATCATTTTAAGGCAAGAAGGACTGTGATGGAAACATCAATTCACAATAAAGGACCGCTGACACTACTTGAAGTCTTAAAGGGATATGGAAGGTTCTCAGTTTTTAATTTTAAATAACCCACCTAAGTGTCTGTTTGCATCTCCAAAAATAATTTTATTATCAAATGCTTAAAAGCGCTTTGTATTGCTCACTGAAACCTTCCAAATAGTCCCACAAAGCTCCACCCTCAGCTGCTCGTGCACACAGTGTTTCTATTTATACCAGATGTACTAGCCAATCTCAGACTGTTTCTCAACAACATGTTTTGAAATGTTATTGAGAGACCATCTGGGATTGGTTAGTACATATAGAGCCCAAATAAATTCAGCATTCGAATGTTAATGTAGCCCGTAAGTGAGGTTGCAAGTTAATTTGCTATTTAATTGGCGTCTTTTTGCGGGCTCCAAATGGCTTACGAGTTATGGCCTAGAAAAAATTGCGAGGGTTAAACCTGTAACTTACAGCCTCCCAAAGCCTTTGATCTTTCACTTTTGCAAGAGTTACGATGGCTAAAATCGCAAATCGCTATTCAATTGATCAATTTCCCCAAGCCCGCAAATGTATTCTCACCTGTAGATGGCGAAAGAAGGAGAAAATCCAACAAGTGCTAGAAAGGACCCGCAAGGGGGTTAAACACCTGATCGTAGCACTGTAAATGCAAATAACAAATCACTACTGCACTGCAAATAACGGGGAAAGCAATGACAGGTATTAGAATTAATTGCACAGCAGTCTCAAGCCCGCAAATTGGCAGTATATAAGATCTATTTTTATGTTTAATTTTGGGGCTAAATCGATCTCGGGAATCAATGAGTTAATACATATCAGGCCACCCACTTGCAGCCTTATTAAATTCCCTCAATGTGTAAGCCCGTAGCCCGTAACGTATTCCGCAAGACTTGCGGCTATTAAATTGGCCCCGTAAAGCAACCCGCTAATGATCTGTGGGTTACAGGTGCAAAAATCCTACGGGACATTGAAATTTGAACTCCGCGGCTGCAAATCCTTTGATCTGTCAAGCCCGTAACTGTTACGTTCCAATCTCTTTATTAAATTGCAACAGATTTCCAAAGACGCCCTGGAGTTAAAGCATGTATCCCGCAAATGGAGGCAAAAACATTACAGGCTCCAAATAGGACCCGCAAAGGGTTTACAGACAAGTTCTCAACACTATAAAAGACAATATAAACACACCAGTGCGCTTTATAATCTGGGGAAAGCATGGAAAGGCATTACAATTACTTGCACAATAATCCCCCCAAACACAAAAAAGGCATTAAAAAAATATATTTTATTTCATCATATGTTGGAATGGTCATGCACATGCCAATATGAAAAGCCATGCTGCCACATGCAGAAACCAATTAAAGACACACTACCTGATTAAATTGCAACACAAAAACATGAAATTGATGCCATATTAACCCTTTCTCACTCACAGAGGCTCTAATGTGGACCCTGGAATATATATATGATTACATATACATCTCACTCATCACATCTAAATTGGAAAAACAAATAGTGGCCAAATTACACCACCACATCACATATATCAAGTACCAGGGGAACATTTTATTATTTGTTGTTCAGTTGTGTCCAACTCCCTGTGACCCCATGGACTGCAGCACATTTAGCTAGGTCACTGCCTGTGCTGTTGCACAAAGTTTGCATGCCAAAGATACTGGAGTGGGTTGCCAGTTCCTTCTCTAGTGGATTGTGATTTGTCTAACCTCTCTGCTATCACCTGCCCACCTACACTGGTCCTACATGGTATAACTCACAGATTCATTCAGGTACACAAGCCCCTCCACCACCACCACTTGGCAATCCACAATGGGACCAGGGGAACATACACCACATTAATGTAAATTGATGAATAGCAAAACAGAATGGGAGATCACCAAATGGGAATGGGTATACATCTTGGCACATGGCCACCAGCAATGGCATGGGATTTTCCAGGATGGACGTAGCGGAGATTAACCCTGATTGAGGTGAGTTGGCTGTTGCTCCACGTGCCCCTGCACAGTCTCCATGTGTATTTGTGACCCTTCCTGATGAGTTAGAGTAGATTAGTGTGGTGTATGTTCCCCCGGTCCCCTTCAACATTGCTAAGTGGTGGTGGGGAAGGGGCTTGTGTACCTGAATGAAGCTGTGAGCTATACCACATCATATCAGAGAGGACAGACAAATCACAGTCCACTAAGGAAGGAACTGGCAACCCACTCCAGTATCACCTGTCATATTCCTATCAGGCCCTCAGTGGAATGTTGATACTCCACAGTATAACTAATTGGACATTTGCATGTGTATTAACCCTTTATGTTGAATATATATGATATATTATTACATGATATCTAATGCTATTATTACTATTATTATTATTATAGGTATTGATACTTGCATAGTAACTAGGGCTCATTAGTTCACATATATAGGAATGTGACACATATGTGATGTATATGGATGTCCCATAACCCCAACCATTGACAACACACTGACACGGTGAGAACGGTATAACAAAGCTTTATTTTATACACAGAGCACACTCAGAAATGGACAAGACTAATGCTAATCATCATGGGTTTTTATGGAGGATAACTTACTAAACCCATTGACATGGGACACCCTCGTTTGGCTGGATAAAATTCCAGATTGGGTTTACAAGCTGAGACATGCCGTTATAAACCATACATTACAATGCTGGAAGTGGGCGAGAAACCACGCCCTGTTTTTAAATCCTTCAACCATGACCCCTATAATTAATCATCCTGGGGCCCCGAAAGGTCTTAGTTTAGCATCAAGGATTGGTGGAAATCGAAAGGCCTAAATAGGCTAGGGAATGTCTAATCTTGTAAAGTAGGTAACTATGGTGACCAATTTTAATTTATAGTTATATGTTTAAAAAGTTGGAAGATGATAAAATAAAATATGAACAGAGGTGGTTACCATGCGGACTACGTCATACCTTAAAGCACTAACAACTCTGTCCACAATAGGGGATAATATCACCAGATAATGGAGATAGTCTGTAGGAAATCATATCTGTTTATAGATGGAACAGTTGTATTGTATTGTGTACGGAAGTATATTTATACTCAATGAATGTAAATATATTCTAGATGTAAATAAAACTTATGGTATATATTATCTGTAACTTTATGTGATTTCCATCTAATAAAAATTTAATTAATAAAAAAAAAGAAATTGACAAGACTGTGCTTTAATATCATGGGTGTGTTGTGGGCGGATCCCAGAAGGGCAAGAACCTGTGGGCAATCAAAGGACACCTAAAGGGTTAACTGTTAGAAAACATCATACAGATAGAGCATAGAATCTACTAGTGTCACATGTGGTCAGGATACCACAGTAACCATAATCGGATGTGACATAGGAACATCATATAACACTACATTTCATAGAAATAACCATTAATGCACATACAGCAACCATATGGTCACCATCTGACATATTAAACAAATGCTAGAAATCATGCATCTTGTGATACTAATCAATTCCATACATTACTGCTGATTCCCGTATAGATGATAGGAATCTGGAAAACATAAAGAGGAGGTGTTAGAACAATCATAAGCTGTTATTATAGTGCATTGTTTTTGCTCTAAACACTACAATATACTAATTAACATGAACATCATCTACGAGAAGTGATAACCATATTGATTCTGTCCTGTTCAATCAGCGTTCCCGGAATATGTTGATGATGTGTAATACGACAAGGCATGCTTCACTGTGAAAACAAGCTTTCAGCAAACAGTACTATTACTATCTACATGAAATAGTTGCGCCATGCTGATATCACATCTCACTGGTATATGGATGGTACCAAGGCCGGACAGATTACACTGTTCACATTACCCCTAAACACATGCACATTGATCCTGATGTCAAACAAAGAAAATCATCCATTTTGTTTGGATGACATGAAATACATTAATCCGCTTCCATACTGTAAACGGGATGAAATGCAACAAAACGCATGTATAACTACTGGTTTGGATTAGTAGATCCTAATGGGACCATGCAACACTACAGCCGGGACACTATTCATTATAATTGAAACTCACAGTCACAGTCAGAGATATGTAGTCATATATTGCATTTCAGATCCATCTGCAGTGGTGAATGACACTGATCAAATGCCTGTTGGGAGCTTGGTTGAGTCTTCACTCACATGATGGTATTGTACTGCTCGAAGATGAAGAACATGCCTTCATGGTCATGAGATTTGGCTATTAACACCTACAGAGACATGAACAAGATATCAATCATAACAATATTCTGTTTAACTACAACACCTCATCTCAAGGTCAATCCACATTGAACATCAATTGTTGAAATGTTAACAATAACCAGACATGTACACACTATGTAGCCAGCCAATAGTATGTCAACAACTATACCAATCAGTATTCAGTGAGCAGTGATCAAGAGGTTAACTTCCTGGATGGTCCTAAGACCTCATCTTCCACAGCACTGGGCCCCCACCTTCTGTGCCTGTGCCCCATCTCACTTTTCCACATCTTGGTGCTGTAGGAGCATGGGATGCCACTATGTTGGGTGGCTGGGGATCAGGTTGAGATGGTGGTGAGGTCTGAGATGACCTACTTCACCACGACATGGCAGTGATCCAGAAGGGGAAGGAGAGATCACCTTCAAAAAAGAGTGTTGTTTAGATTTCTCTGTTTTTTGTATTGGAGTCAAATGGACTGGCCAATGAATGGATTCCACCAGCTAAGTCACAAGGAGGACTAGCTGGACTGGCCAGTGATTGAATCCAACCGTTTAGATCATGTCCTCTGCAGGTTTCTCTGTATTGGTCCTAGGGATTCCCTTAAAGGAGGCTGATTCAGGATCAGGGCAAGATAGCAGCAAGTGACTCTGTCCCACGCATAGTTTCCTCACTATATCTCAAGTACACAGCAATAAGTAGAAAATAAGTATTAGGTATCCATAATGTTAGGATAATGTTCTGCTCCCATTCCTCTGAGCTCATGAGGCAATCAGCACTTCTCATGCAGAAAGCTAATGTTCACTTAGCAACTGTAACTGTTGCCATGGCAACCCATAACACCACAGCACTTTACTTCACTTCAAGATTCCCCCCAACAAAGTTTTTGTCACATAATCAATCATTTAGACAGAGAGTAGATCAGTTTCTACAGAACTCCATAACTCAGCTGATGCCGTGCCAGGACGCATCCTAACTAGCCGTTCATAATACAGCCTTAACATTGTAACAAATGTAGTTTACGGAGAGAATACAAGTTTGTTTGTTTGTTTGTTTTGCAGTTTGTTCTCAGTTTTCATGGTTTGTATTCTCAGAACATAGGATCATTTAATGTAATATCACATCACAACTGTACACCATCATTCATGATAACTGGGACAATGACGATTGCGTAAAGTCTGCACAGAGGCCACGTTGCTGGGCCACATCCACAATGTGTAACTCTACACTTGGCTGGAAACACTAATGCACATTCAGGAAACACTATGTAGAATTACAGGAGACAGGAGCTAGAAATAAGAATTTGGCAAAAGGAATTCCATAGAAATGTGTTGGAACATTTTGAGTCATTTTTTCCTTTTTTGTAGCACACAATAAATGATTGAAGTTGAATTAGTCAGCAGCCATTGTGAGTGTACAAAATAGTGTCTGCCATAAAGAGTAAGGGTTGTTATAATGATTCTAGAGCAAAGTAAAATGGCAACAGGTGAGGACTGATCAGTGGACAAATGGCCATAAAGGAGAAAGTGCAGTACCTGGGAGGCAACTTCTTCAGGATTGGATGAATTTATCTGGCATTGTATATGGTTGTTTGGTCAGACATAGATAGCAAAACAATCCATCGGCTACTACTACATCCGAGTGGCAACTTCTTCAGGATTGGGCAAATTTATCCTGGATTGTGTGTGGGGGCTTATTCTAACCTGGATAGCAAAACAATCCATGGGGTACTTCTTTTGCAAAAAAAAAGGCACCAAAACGGATCTCTTACTATTGATCTAAAGCATTTTAGTGGACTGGTCAGTTCAGAAGAGCAAGTTATCTTCTAAATGTATCTAGGCAAACTGGAAATGTATATGTTTCTGTGCAGCAGGTTGGCTTTCCCATTGTTCTGTTACACGTAGTTTTATACATAGTTACATAGATGTGTGTAACAGCCCTAAAACAGTAAGGGGGGTTGGGGGTATCCTGATGTTATTTTATAGTATATATATATATGACCACAGCTTTGATGGAGGAGAATCTTGAAGTGATGTTCTGCGGTGTTGCACGTTTACATTAACGTTCTACATGAGACTGAATACTGATTGATTACTGTTACACGATTGAGTCACATTATTATGGCTTTTATTATTATTATTATTACTATTATTATTATTATTATTATTATTATTTTTATTATGACTACTTTTGATGTCGGCAGTGCATAGCCAATAAAATACGGCACATGTCATGGTGGGTATATAAGGTGACATGTAGGCATTCTGCAAACATATCGGTCATCACTTCATGGATAAAATGTGCAATTTATTTGACTTTGAAAAAGGGATAATCAATACATTTTTGGCCAAGGGTGGCTGTATTTCTGAAACAGCGCAGTTTGTGAACTGTTCGTGTGCTGCTGGGGTTAAAGTGCACCGTGACTGGACAAACGGCACCATTGAAAATAAACTGCGTGCAAACCACGGAGCACCACGTGCCATTTATGTTAGAGGTAAGGGTCGGCTGTGAAGGTGAGTGATGGCCAACCAACATGTTACAGATGAGCAACTCACTGTCCAAATAAACCAGAGGGCTACCAGACGTGTCTAAAATGACAGGCTACATAGCAAAAAGCTGGTCACTGCACCCATGCTGACGAGGGTTCATCATCAAAAACGGCTTCAGTACCAAAATTGGACCTTTTTTAATTGACTTCTCTGATGAGTCACGTTTTCTGTTCCATCGACTGGACAGATGTTTGGTGTTAGGCACAAAATCTCAGAGAACAAACACTCTGCAACCATTGTCTGGGGAATGTTTTCTTGGCATTGTCTGGGTCCACCCAGGACAATGCAACCTGTCATATGGCCAGAAGTGTTCAGGACTGGTTGGAGGAGCACGACAAAGATTTCCTAGTACTACCCTTGCCTTCAAATTCCCTGGATTGAACCTCATTGAGCACCTGTGGGACCACCTTGATCAACATCTTCACCGCATGGATCCGCCGCCACAAACTCTTCAGCTCTCCTGCCAACTGTCCAGCATCTTATTGACTCACTACCACACCATACTGTCCGTACTTTACACATCTATACATCGGTTATTCAGGATATTAGCTGGTGGTTTTATATATATATACATATATATATATATATATTATATATATAGTGGACCCAAAAATGATGATTACCAAACCTTTATATGGAGTAATGTTAATTGGTTTTAGCAAGTATGACAAGTACCAAGGTAGTACGATGAGTACGGAGGCTTTTTGCTCATCCAGGCATGATGAATACCGAAATCTGTGAGTTGGGAGGTAGTCGATTACCGAGGTTCCACTGTATATATATATCTATGTGCGTTCATGTAATTATATAAAATGCTACATTCTAGCACGCTGGCTACAGATCACTGGTTGGAGTCTCTCTCGCATCTTTAGTTTCTTGGTTACAAAAACCCATCGGGCCCTTTCAGAAGCTCTCACAACAATGAGTGCAGTGGGGCCGTTCTGTCTAATTAGTGAGAGACAGGGATGCTAAAGAGGAATTAATGACAGTTGACAAGTACAATTAATAATTAAAGCAAAGCCGGGAGTCTTGCAGGAGGCGCATGACAACAGCAGAGTAATGCACAGCAGTCTCTATAGTTCTGCTGTATTTATCCAGAAAGACTGTATGCAGATTTATATTTACCCAAATAGTCCGTGTGTACCTCTGTAGTTATCCAGATAGTCCGTGTGTACCTCTGAATTTATCCAGATAGTATGTGTGTATCTCTATATTTATCCAGATAGACTGTATGCAGATTTATATTTACCCAGATAGTCTGTATGTTCTTCTGTATTTATCCAGATAGCCTATGTATTTCTCTATGTTAATCCAGATACTCCATGTACCTCTTTATTTATCCAGATAGTCCGTGTGTACCTCTGAATTTATCCAGATAGTCCATGTGTACCTCTTTATTTATCCAGATAGTACATGTACCTCTTTATTTATCCAGATAGTCTGTGTACCTCTTTATTTATCCAGATAGTATGTGTACCTCTTTATTTATCCAGATAGTACGTGTACCTCTTTATTTATCCAGATAGTACGTGTACCTCTGTATTTATCCAGATAGTCTGTGTACCTCTGAATTTATCCAGATAGTCCGTGTGTACCTCTAAATTTATCCAGATAGTATGTGTACCTCTTTATTTATCCAGATAGTACGTGTACCTCTGTATTTATCCAGATAGTCGATGTGTACCTCTGTATTTATCCAGATAGTCCATGTGTACCTCTGTATTTATCCAGATAGTCTGTGTGTACCTCTGTATTTATCCAGATAGTCCATGTGTACCTCTGAATTTATCCAGATAGTCTGTATGTACCTCTGTATTTATCCAGATAGTCTGTGTACCTCTTTATTTATCCAGATAGTACGTGTGTACCTCTTTATTTATCCAGATAGTCTGTGTACCTCTGTATTTATCCAGATAGTCCGTGTGTACCTCTAAATTTATCCAGGGTCTGGGTTACATCTAAAACCATATACAGTGCCTTGCAAAAGTATTCACCCCCTATTTTACCTATTTTGTTACATTACAGCCTTAAATTCAATGTTCTGTTAATCTGAATTTTATGTGGCGGATCAGAACACAATAATCTAAATTGGTGAAGTTAAATGAGAAAAATATATACATAAAACTATGTTTTAGAAATAAAAAACAGAAAATTGGCATGTGCGTATGTATTCACCCCCTTAGTTATGAAGCCCATAAAAAGCTCTGGTGCAACCAATTACCTTCAGAAGTCACATAATTAGTCACATGATGTCCACCTGTGTTCAATCTAAGTGTCACATGATCTGTCATTACATATACACACTTTTTTGAAAGGCCCCAGAGGCTGCAACACCTAAGCAAGAGGCACCACTAACCAAACCTGCCATGAAGACCAAGGAATCCTCCAAACAAGTAAGGGACAATGTTGTTGAGAAGTACAAGTCAGAGTTTGGTTATAAATAAAATATCCAAATCTTTGATGATCCCCAGGAGCACCATCAAATCTATCATAACCAAATGGAAAGAACATGGCACAACAGCCAAGAGACGGCCGCCCACCAAAACTCACAGACCGGGCAAGGAGGGCATTAATCAGAGAGGCAGCACAGAGACCTAAGGTAACCCTGGAGGAGCTGCAGAGATCCACAGCAGAGACTGGAGTATCTGTACATAGGACGACAATAAGCCGTACGCTACATAGATTTGGGCTTTATGGCAGAGTGGCCAGAAGAAAGCCATTACTTTCAGCAAAAAACAAAATGGCACGTTTTGAGTTTGCGGAAAGGCATGTGGGAGACTCCCAAAATGTATGGAGGAAGGTGCTCTGGTCTGATGAGACTAAACTTGAACTTTTTGGCCATCGAATAAAACGCTGTCTGGCGCAAACCCAACACATCACATCACCCAAAGAGCACCATCCCCACAGTGAGACATGGTGGTAGCCGCATCATGCTGTGGGGACTGGGAAACTGGTCAGAGTTGAGGGAAAGATGGATGGTGCTAAATACAGGGATATTCTTGAGCAAAACCTGTACCACTCTGTGCGTGATTTGAGGCTAGGACGGAGGGTCACCTTCCAGCAGGACAATGACCCCAAACACACGGCTAAAGCAACACTTGGGTGGTATAAGGGGAAACGTGTAAATGTGTTGGAATGGCCTAGTCACAGCCCAGACCTCAATCCAATAGAAAATCTGTGGTCAGACTTAAAGATTGCTGTACACAAGAGCAAACCATCCAACTTGAAGGAGCTGGAGCAGTTTTGCAAGGAGGAATGGGCAAAAATCCCAGGGGTAAGATGTGGCAAGCTCATAGAGACTTATCCAAAGCGACTTGAGGCAGTGATTGCCGCAAAAGGTGGTTCTACAAAGTATTG
>CM050167.1:6421761-6519261 GCA_027410445.1 Discoglossus pictus
TAACACTGGAAGGAAGCCAGCCACTCCCCAGATCAAATAGATTAAGAGCCACTTAAGAACCCTACAGTTTCAGAAGAGAAATCCCTCCTGGGCCACGTGTAGCCCAAATACCACACGTTGCCACAAAATCTTTGAAGACAATTCTATCTATTGATATATAATATACTTACACTCCTCATAATGTTACCATGTAAAGGCCTAGTCATTGATATAAAATATAGATATAGGGACCGTATCTGTTTTTGCTCAGTAACAAACAGGCAACATGGGAGAATAACACTTTCAAAATGTTCTTGATCTTAAAGCCGGTCCCCATGAGCACTGGAAGGTGACCAGATGGACCCTAAATCTAGAATGCTATGAGCCACTGTACTAGAGGGTGTAATGGAGATAATACATCAGCAATCACAAAGACATCTACAACAATAGGTCCATGCTCTGGTCCAAGCTTGTCATAGAGATGAGAAATGCTCCTCAAGTGGGTGTTACCATGATCTAATGCCCAGCCAAGCCGTGGCCAAAATGGTGATCTGGCCACGAAGGCTTCCAGGTGTAATATACAGAGACATTGATCTGATGGCAGATCAGAAGCAGAAGACTCATTTAGCTCATTTTATCTAAAAAGTGTATTTTGATAAATCCTTATGATCAGTGAATGAGCTAGAAACAGAGGGCCTTAGAGCAAAATAATTTGGGCTCCCATGGAATATCTCTATACAAGCCGTAGAGTTCAATAAGAAGCCCCAATCATATGTTGATGGTTAGATGACTCTTAGGGTGATAGTTATGTTTCCTCATCCTTAGTAAGAGCTACCCTTTACTTCAGACTGTTGCCATTAGCAGGGGGCCCCCAACTTGCTGGGGCCCCGGTGTTTTACACTTGCAGTAGCTCCACCACTATCTTCTTGTACAGTCCAGGTGTATCTGAATTGCTTTTGAACAACTGTTGGAGGCCACTCTATATATTTACTACTATTACTACTTTTGTACAGCAGTGCTTTTGCACGTTACCCCCCAATCGTCACCCCTCCATATCAGGACCTCTTTCTTGTATTCCTCTTTTTGTGGAAGATACTTCCCTGAATTCTATTAAATTCTTTGAATTCTTTAAAGTTTTCTTTAATATTTCCCTTTTCCATTATACCCTCTGAGCATTAAATATTAAATTCTTTACAGACACATTTACACTCGTTCCTTGTCTGTGTCCATTCTAACATTAGACATTTACACCCATTCCTTTTCTGTGTCCATTCTAACATTAGACATTTACACTCGTTCCTTGTCTGTGTCCATTCTAATATTAGACATTTACACTCGTTCCTTGTCTGTGTCCATTCTAACATTAGACATTTACACTCGTTCCTTGTCTGTGTCCATTCTAACAATAGACATTTACACTCATTCCCTGTCTGTGTCCGTTCTAAAATTAGACATTTACACTCTTTGCTTGTCTGTGTCCATTCTAACATTAGATATTTACACTCGTTCCTTGTCTGTGTCCATTCTAACATTAGACATTTACACTCGTTCCTTGTCTGTGTCCATTCTAACATTAGACATTTACACTCGTTCCTTGTCTGTGTCCATTCTAACATTGGACATTTACACTCATTCCTTGTCTGTGTCCATTCTAACATTAGACATTTACACTCATTCCTTGTCTGTGACCATTCTAACATTAGACATTTACACTCGTTCCTTGTCTGTGTCCATTCTAACATTGGACATTTACACTCATTCCTTGTCTGTGTCCATTCTAACATTAGACATTTACACTCGTTCCTTGTCTGTGACCATTCTAACATTAGACATTTACACTCGTTCCTTGTCTGTGTCCATTCTAACATTAGACATTTACACTCGTTCCTTGTCTGTGTCCATTCTAACATTAGACATTTACACTCGTTCCTTGTCTGTGTCCATTCTAACATTAGACATTTACACTCGTTCCTTGTCTGTGTCCATTCTAACATTAGACATTTACACTCGTTCCTTGTCTGTGTCCATTCTAACATTAGACATTTACACTATTACACTATTTGCTTGATTCAACATAAAGATTATACTTAAAATTAGCATGACATTTTTTTTATTTATTTTTACATATTTTCCTGATATTTACGTGTATTTTTTTCCTCTGGTTAACGACAGCTTGAAATCAGTTTTTTTTTATAATACCAAATATGCCTCCTAAAATGTATCATTTACAATTCACTGAAGTCCCGTATTTTAATATTCATGTTTAAAAAACGAAAAATAATAACAGACAAATAAGTTGTTAGAAAGTAACAACAATAAATAAAGTGTTTATAAATAAATAAGAAGTGCTGACGTCTTAAAGCCCTAATTTATTTCTTGGATACGGCTCAATTATTTGTACTGACATTTTTTAGTCTAATTAATAAATATTGGACTTTTTAACCCATGTAGATACTTTTGAACCATATTGGTAATTTTGTATCTACAATATATTAAATGTTTGTAAATATTTGATCCTATTTGTTATTTTGTATCTACAATATATTTAATGTTTGTAAATATTTGATCCTATTTGTTATTTTGTATCTACAATATATTTAATGTTTGTAAATATTTGATCCTATTTGTTATTTTGTATCTACAATATATTTAATGTTTGTAAATATTTGATCCTATTTGTTATTTTGTATCTACAATATATTAAATGTTTGTAAATATTTGATCCTATTTGTAATTTTGTATCTACAATATATTTAATGTTTGTAAATATTTGTAATTTTGTATCTACAATATATTGTGCTATTTCATGTATGTAATTTTATATCTAAAATGTATTCAGTTACAAAGTGAAAATAGTCACCTTCCCATTGTTTTTGATTTAGTAAATGGAATTTGATTTAGTTAATGAAATTAAAACATTGAACCATTTTTGAGGCTGAAACTCTCTGTTTTGATAATAAACATCATGAAAATGGTTTTATAGAAACAACGTCCTACATGGGAAAAACTCGCACCCCGCTCAGCGAGGCCGAGGCGATGAACAGGTTAACTCACTCTTAACAAAAGGCTTTGTGGCTGAACTGTTTGACAAATACATCCATCCCCCTGTCCGGCCCCCCTCTGTCTCCAGCCCACCACACCCCTCCCCCTCCTCACACACAAGTGCATCATTTTCTGTTATTGTGCTTGAAAGACTCTGCTTCAGGGATCCTGAAATGAATAAAAATGGATTCCTCAATGCGCCTATTGTACATTCTCATTTTTGTTTTTTTTCTCTCTCTCTTTTATCGATCTATCAGCAGAGAGAAATTACTGAGTGGAAGGGGAGACGCCAGTCACAATGACATTTATTTCATAGCACAAGAAGCTCTCCAGAGCGTTTCCATGTAACCCAGATCCTGGAGCTGTAAAAGTGCTTGTAACAAGGTTTAGAGCAGTGATTAGATTGTGTGAGCACCTCACGCGCACACAACGGGGGCGCGGCGCGTGGGGGCTCCACATCAGTGCGCCCGGCTCCGATACTTATGTTTTAGATCATTTACGTTTACTGCTCTTTAATATTAAAATCTAGATTCAATTTCAATATATTTAGAGTTTAATGAAGAGCTTTATTAATAAGTGCCCATGGGGTTTGGGAACACGTTAAAGGGCCAGTGTGGTGCTGATATGATATTGGGAATAACTGACCTCGACAGGATGTTTTTAGAAAGTAAAATGTAAATAGATTAGAAGCAAATATATATATAGAGTTGTGCTCAAAAGTTTGCATACCCTTGGTGAATTGGTAATATATGCACCATTTCTAAAGAAAACATGAGTGAGCAAAACACATTTATTTTATTTCTTATGGCATCCATAATCAGCTGTGGGTTATAACAGAAAACAAAACCTGGCAACAAGGAAAAACATGAAATGGTCCTTATCAAAAGTTTTCACCCCCTTAGTTCTTAATACAGTGCATTTCCCTCTTTAGCATCAATGACAGCGCGCAGTCTTCTGTAATAGTTGTCTATGAGGCCCCTAATTCTTGCAGGTGGTATAGCTGCCCAGTCGTCTTGGCAAAATGCCTCCAGGTCTTTGGTCGTCTTGCATGAGCCGCACGTTTGAGATCCCCCCAGAGTGGCTCGATGATATTAAGGTCAGGAGACTGTGATGGCCACTCCATAACCTTCACCTTTTTCTGCTGTAACCACTGGAGGGTCAACTTGGCCTTGAGCTTAGGGTCATTGTCATGTTGGAAAACCCAAGAGCGTCCCATGCGCAGCCTTCGTGCAGAAGAAAGCAAATTGTGTGCCAGTATTTTCTGATAACCTGCTGCATTCATCTTGTCATCAATTGTCACAAGACTCTCCGTGCCTTTAGTGCTCACCCCCCCCCCCCCCCCCGAAATAAAAAGAAAACATCAGTGAGCCCCCACCATGCTTCACAGTGGGGATGGTATTCTTTTCACTGTAGGCCTTGTTGACCCCTTTCCAAACATAGCGCTTGTGGTTGTGACCATAAAGCTCTATTTTGGTCTCGTCACTCCAAATTACAGTGTGTCAATTACGGCAAGTCAAGGTGTTGTCGGGCATATTGTAACCGGGCTTCTTTGTGGCATTGGCGCTGTAAAGGCTTCTTTCTGGCATCTCAGCCATGCAGCTAATTTTTGTATAAGTATCGTCGTATGGTGCTCCTTGAAACAACCACACCGTCTTTTTCCAGAGCAGCCTGTATTTCTCCTGAGGTTACCTGTGGGTTTTTTCGTTGTATACTGAACAATTCTTCTGGCAGTTGTGGCTGAAATCTTTCTTGGTCTACCGGACCTTGGCTTGGTGTCAAGAGATCCCCCAATTTTCCACTTCTTAATAAGCAATTGAACAGTACTGACTGGCATTTTCAAGGCTTTGGATATCTTTTTATATCCTTTTCCATCTTTATGAAGTTCCATTACCTTGTTACACAGTTATTTTGACAGTTCTTTTTTTGCTCCTCGTGGCTCAGCATCTAGCCTGCACAGTGCATCCACGTGAGAGCTAACTATTTATACACAGACACTAATTGCAATTTAAAAAGTGTGGGAAATTAACCTTTAATTGCCATTTTAACCTGTGTGTGTCACCTTGTGTGTCTGTAATAAGTAATGTAAACTTTTGATAAGCGCCATTTGGGTGATTTCTGTTATTGTTATGATTTGAAATGGAGCCAAACAACTATGTGATAATAAATGGCTTCATATGATCACTATCCTTCAATAAAATACATTGTTTTTACAGGGCCAGTCATATTTTCAAAATAAATGCTAAAATTTCACAATTTCTGCCGTATGGACAGCATTGTTTCAATCTTAAATGGACCTCATGAGTGTGGGGCTGATGAGATCCAATTAAGGTCGAAACAGTGTTGTCTGTGAGTAGGTTTCCTAACTTGGTCATAATCCCTCCTATGCTATGTTTAAAGGTGTGTTATACAGCAGGCTTATGCTAAAAGGAGACATGGATAAAGTGACATTGGATTAAAGATGAAAATGCATTGTGTACTCATTTGCATTTAACTTTTATATTCACTTCTTCGGTACTGCAGGGATATATATTATTATCTCAACTCATTATGGTTCTACATTCCCAGTGTGCCTATAAAAAAGAAAATGGAGCAACACAGTAAAGTATAATTACATTAATATTAATTTAAAATTATTTAAAAATAAAATATGTAATGGAAGATGCAACAAAATGACCCCAAGGTGTCTCTTCTGCAGCCAGAGTGGAATCTGTCCCGAAATTCCCAATAATGTGATTTAATCCAAATCAACTGAATCAATATTTTACAAGGAAACCACTGCTTCCTTGGTTATATACTTGTCACTTAAAGGAAGGGATTAGAATGGACAGGAGCTAGTAAATCAATATATCCTGGTAGTGTGTGCAACAGCGTGATACGACTTATAGAGCATGCAATGTATGGGGCTCCAACCACGAGTCCAAAAGACATTACTGACATAGATCAAGGTTTTACTGATATCAGGATACCGCTTTTTTAGGTAGTGATTTAGAAAATATTAGAACTTTATACAGTAAAGGCAAATTATAACAGCTTCCTGAGAGAGGTTATGTTTAAATATGTGTGTAAGAAATGAACTAATAATTAAATAATTATTGTATAATTTCTACAAATAATAAGTTCTTTTGGACATATAAATAAACAAGCATACCCGTAAGTTAATTAAAAAGATATATTTTGCATAAATGAATATACGGTTACACAATCGGTTTCAGACAAACAGATAGACAGTAGGGATAAAATTATATTTACAAAAAGATACTTATATGAATATACTACATTATTACTAGATACTACACCAAAGGTCAGCAATATCTTCAGAGTCCATGGGCCTCATTCTATTATCGGCAGCAGCCGCTGCGGGGCCGCAAGGACCGGCCGCAAGCCTTACGGCTATTCTATTCCCCTGCGGCCGAGGATTCCGGCAGGCTTGCGGCCGGCGCCTTGTTATCTCTTGCGGCCGATCGCGCCGGAGGAAAGCCTTTGATCGAAAACGGCCGCAAGGAAATCGGCCGTAAGAAAAGCCTGGTTGCTATTCTATTGCTCCGGGAACCCTGTCTGCAAGGCTAAAAACGAGCCGCAGCTTACTTGCAGCAAACAGGTCCCGCTAGCACCAATTAAGCACATAAAATAGCTCAAATAAAGCCATCCTGCACTTTGAGAAGACTATAAAGTGATATTCGGTGTTAGCAAAAATAGCACATAATTACCCTATCCTCAAATCCATAAAATATATTTTTTTTAATATACGTAAAATCTACATGTAAAAAGTCCAGAGTGCTTGGAGCACCTCAGACATGCCCACGCCGCAGCCGGAAAATAAACAGTTAATTTGAACTCGGGTTTGGGCTGATGTGCAAGCTTGAGAGTGGGTTCCTTTTAATCCTCATGTCCCCCAATATGATCCCTAGCATTTACAGAGCTGTACAGTGCAGGCTTGAATTTATTTTTGAATTTTTAGATTTCAGAGCTTACGGCCGGTTTCAAGATATGCGGCCGGCCGTAAGAGGAGATCCTTGCAGGGCCGTATAATTGAATTGCGAGTTAACAGAATCCCCGCAAGGAATCGCAGCCTTACGGCCAATTTACGGCCGGTAATAGAATGAGGCCCCATGTCTTTAGGCCTCAGGTCACACCACGGCATGGCTTCTGCTCAGCTGGGCACTCCTCTGGATGGCTCTTCTGGACACCTCTTCATGGACACACACACACTCCTAGACTTAGACTTAGACTGAACTCTCTGGACTTTGTATATCTTTCTTGGACACTCCCCCCTTGATATGTGACTGTCCATCTCAACTGAAATCATCTCACCTCCCCCAAACTCCATAAAAACTCCATAGATGGGAATCTCACACACACAGATGTCCCCTTGTTTACATATAAACACTCTGGGCCAAGAGACCCCCTATTATGTTGTCTATATGATAGATGCAAGAGTCCACCACACCCAACTGTTCTTTTGTTTACCCATAAACAACCCCAGGCATAAGCCTTTTGTTACAGTATCAATGGAACAGATAGTCACACCTCAAGTTTCTCAGGGAATATATATATATAAATAAATAAAGATTTATACAACTACATATATTTTATAAGATACACTTATTAAAGACACAATGTTTAAAAATGATCACTGTATAGGCCATATCTTACACATGCCAGGATATATAAGGGTATAAACATAAAAGGATTCAAGTTAAAACAAAAGTAACCCACAGATATACGTCAGTGACTGGGACACGTGGACCTTCTCCATACATTATCTTTTCTTGTAAGTGAAAGCTCCTAGTTGTTCAAGTTTTTCATGTCTGAGATAGTTATGTATATTTATGATGTGATGACTTGATGTCTTTAACCATTTACCCCTTGAACACCATTAGTCTAGGAAAGCTAAGCTAAGGGGTCCGACTTAATATGAGGTTTCCTAGACCAGCTCAGTCCACCTTAAATGCAAACACAATGGTTCCACTTTATCTCAAAGTTTGTACCAGTTTCATCTCCCTTGGCGTATCCTCTTTTGGACGGGTGCAAGGAGTTCTGTTATTGGGCACATTAATAATATTATTCAGATCCTAACATATGACCTCGATCTCTTCTTCTGGATCTTCTGATTTCCAAATGCTTCGTGACCTGTCATTGGTTGAATTCAGTATCCCCAAAACAGTTAACTGGGGGTCTCCATATTACTAGCCGTGCTCTTTGTTCTCTAGTCTAGTTCTATATGTTTAGAGATATTAAAGAAATGAAGCTGCAGTGTTGTAAGGGTTAGTGATGAAACATTAAGATTCCGATTATGGTTCACCTTTTATGGCTCCACCTTATCCATAATGTTGCTCGGGTTAGTTTAATTCTTGTATAGTCTACTATTTGTTAGCATAGTGACATCTTATATTCTATCATCTCTCCTCTGGTACCTTGGTGAGGCAAAATAATATATTTTCCAAAGATTCACTAAACATCTTTACTTGATAAGTAAGGTATCTTTGGAAAAGATAATGAAGTGGGTTGCCAGTTCCTTCTTCAGTGGACCAGTAATTTGTCTGACATCTCTCCTATGACCTGCCCATCTTGGGTGACCCTACATGGTATAGCTCAAACTTACCACAAGGTAGAGATCCAGAAGGGGACCAGCAAATGAAAGAGATCTCCTAAGATATCAGTATTTGTGGTTTTCCAGCTGCCTCGTGTTAGGAAAGTGACACAGGATAAACCCTAAACGCTCCTCCGCCCGCAGTCTTCTTGTTTCCATGCGACATACACAATCAGAGACATGAAACAAACTGTCCGGCCCCTTGTGTGCAGAGAAAACAGGAAGTTAGTAGGTGGAGCTAGAAGCCAACAGCCTGTTAGACTGTTAGCATCTTCTCTTTCTTTTTTTGCAATCTTTTTTTTAATTAACAATAAAAACATGATGTAATATTTTATTTTAAATAAATAAAACCCAAAGAATCTCTTACATAGTCATAAATCGTATGCAATTAGAGATGTATTTCAGCATTTCTATTAAAGCTACCAAAGGAGAATCTTTAATCTTAAAAAAAAGGTAAAATCATACAAAACAAAGAGATAAATAAACAGTATTTCTGGTTATTTCTAGTTATTAAGTAGCAAACTTCAGAAATGTTCTGGAAATATAAAATGTTTAACGATGCAAAATCCACGCGGACACGTGTAATACCCACATGAAGGGTAATTTTGAGTACAAGTTACTCAGATAAGCAGTAATATCTGAGTAATATCTCTCGCTTCCTCCGAGCACAATGCAGACGAATGTAATCTTTCATGTAATTACATTCTCAAGGTATTTTTCCCACAGCTGTCGGCTTCTGCACCAGTTCAGCAATTTTTTCCTTGAGATTTTTTGGCATACTATAGAGCATTTGTCAACATTACATTTAAACTGCCATTTATCTGAGCAATTATGTCTCTCTGCATTATCACTGTATTTACCCTAATGCATGTTGTAGTTTGAGGCATGCTCATGTCTAAATATTTTCCATTTGGGAAATAAAAATAAACCTTAGCTCAATATCTCTTTCTTGGGTTTCCATGTACTTTGCAAATGAGATATTTAAAAGCTACTAAATACAGTCATTTTTTTAGACACAATAACACATTGTTTGGTTTCCAACCCGTCTGTGATTTCTGCTCTAGTTGCATTCTAGTTGGGTTTACGAGCGTGAACAGATAGAATAGGCCAGAACATCCAAGTGCTCCTGCGATGTGGAGTTACGCAGGTGATTCCAGTTAATGCAGCCAAATAATTGCCGCTGTGGGGCTTAGCTAGGTTGTAAAGCTGTTAATCCAGACAACATTAAATGATCACACATTGAGTTTCTACCAGAAACTTCAATGTCTAATAGTTTTTCTCCCCATGGAAGTGATTACCAGTTCCTTCTAAATTATCAGGTTTAGGACCAGAACTCTTGACTCGAGGTCATGGTGCCAAAACTTTGAATAATAGTTTCTACTGAAATGTATTTATTTGTAAATGTATAAACTGTTTTTTTTTACGTAAGTAGCAAAAACGACTTTCTTAAACACAGCAATTTATGTAACAGATTTATTTTTTTTTAAAGAGAATTGCAACTTATATTATTTTGTATCAGTATGGGGTTTACCAGATCACCTCAGTCCACCTTAAATGGAAACTCCATGGTTCCACCTTAAATAACGATGATGTGAACAAGATAGCATTATCTGAATGTTTGTATCAGATGCATCATTTAGAGGTGTCCAAGAAGTTCTGTTACTGGGCACTTTCTTGATATAATTCAGACCTTAAAGTATGATCTTCATCTCTGGTGAATGTTGGCTGCAAAGGTGGTAATCCAAACAAAGCAGTGGGCAACCAGAAGAGTGTCTAAAATGACAGTACAGCCAACCTTGTTGTGTATGTGGATCATATGGACGGACCTTGGCGTGACAGACGTTGGAGTGAAATCTCAGAGAACAAACACTCTGCAACCATTATTACAAGAACACAAGCTGGTGGCAGCAGCGTTATGGTCTGGGGAATTGGACATGTGGCAAAAAAACACATTGGACGTTATACAGCACTTAAACATGAATTGACATTTATAAATACTTGGCAATATGATAATATGTAAATAATAACCTGGTCCCAGGTAGGAAGTCTGCTTTAGGTCAGTGTCCCGGACGTCCTATTCAGGTTTATACAAGTGGCCTTTAATATATATATTAATATGACCCCTGCCAACACATATCCAATGAAAAACGGCATGTGTCGTGAGCTGGCTTGGTGGGTATATAAGGTGACAACTTGTAAGCATTCTGCAAACATATCAGCCATCGCTGTCATGGGTAAAACATGTGATTTATCCGAACTTGATAAGGGGATGGTCATTTGCATTCAGACCAAGGGTGGCAGTATTTTTGAAACAGTGCAGTTTGTGACGTGTTCGTGTGGTGCTGTGGTTAAAGTGCACCGTGACTGGACAAATGGCACCATTGTGAATAAATGGTGTGAAAACTGTGGAGCACAACATGACATTGATGTCAGAGGTGAACATGGGCTGAGAAGGTGTGTGAGGGCCAGCCGACACACTACAGTTGAGTAACTCACCGTTCCAAACAAACTAGGGGGCAACCAGACGTGTGTCTAAAATGACAGTACAGCGAACGCTGTTGTGTATGGGGCTCTGAAGCAAACGGCCGGTCACTGCACCCATGCTGACGAGGGGTCATCATCAGAGACGGCTTCAATTGACACTACAGTACTGAAATTGGACCTCTTCTAATTGGCAAAGGGTTGCCTTCTCTGATGAGTCACATTTTCTGCTCCATCAACTGGACAGACGTTGGCCTGTCAGACGTGAAACCTCCGGGAATAAACACTTTGCAACCATTGTTGGAAGAACACAAGCTGGTGGTGGCAGTGTTATGGTCTGGGGGAATGTTTTCTTGGCATTGTCTGGGTCCACTCCAAAACCAATTAGGTTATTATTATTATTATTATAGTTTATTTATAACGCGCCAACACTTTCTGTAGCGCTGTAAATAAATTAGGTTCAGACAATAATAAATACAGATTAACATTTAGCAAAGGAGGGAGGGCCCTGTCTGTGAGCTAGGAATCCAATGTCCATGGTGAATTCCCGAAGTACTTAGGATAGAAACTCGCAAACTTACAATCTAAGGTATAGTGAGTGGTAAAAGAGGGAGAGAGAGGTGATAAGTGTGTTAGGGTGGAAGAGATGCGTTTTAAGTGAGATTTTAAATGTTTTGAGGCAAGAGGATAATCTGGTGGAGCAAGGCAAGGAGTTCCAGAGACTAGGGGTACCATGGGAAAAGTCCTGGAGGCGGGAGTGAGAGGAGGTGACAAGAGTTGTGGAAAGAACAAGGTCGTTAGCAGAACTAAGAGGGCGTGTGGGGGAGAATTTGGAGATGAGAGCAGAGATGTAAGGGGGAGCGGTTGTTGAGAGCTTTGTAAGTTAGGGTCATGATTTTACATTTTATTCTTGAGTCTAAGGGAAGCCAGTGGAGTGATTGACAAAGAGGTGTTTCCGACACTGAACGTTGTGTACGGAAGATGAGTCTAGCAGAGGCGTTCATAATGGATTGAAGTGGAGACAGACGGGTGGTGGGTAGGCCAACAAGAAGCGAGTTGCAGTAGTCTAGTCAAGAGATGATGAGAGAGTGTATAAGGATTTTAGTTGTGTCTTGTGTAAGATAGTGACAAATTCTGGAGATGCTTTTTAGATGGAGAAGACAAGATTTAGCTAGGGACTGTATGTGAGGGATGAAAGAGAGGGCAGGGTCCAGTAGAACCCCAAGACAACAGGCTTGAGAGGAGGGGGTGAAGATGTCTCTGTTGACAGTGAGAATGATGTGAGGAATTGACGCTGTAGGAGTTCAGTTTTAGACATGTTGAGTTTGAGATGGTGGGTGGACATCCAAGAGGATATACTAGAGAGGCAGTCGGAGATGTGCGCTAGAAGAGAGGGGGATAGATCTGGTGCTGAGAGGTAGATTTGGGTGTCATCTGCATAGAGATAATAATGAAGTCCAAAAGAGTTTATGAGGGTACCAAGTGACTGATCCTTGAGGTACACCAAAGACAGGAGGTGAGAAGAGATGTCAGAGAAGGAGATGCTGAATGATGGATTTTGTAGGTATGATGAGAACCACGAGAGAGCAGTGTCTAATACCGAGGGAGAAGAGGATATGGAGTAGAAGTGGATGGTCAACAATGTCAAAGGCAGCAGAGAGATCTAGAAGAAGAAGAATTGAGAAGTGACCTTTTGACTTGGTGGTAAGCAGGTCATTGGTGACTTTAGTGAGGGCTGTCTCAGTGGAGTGTTGGGGCCGCAGGCCAGATTGGAAGGAGTCAAGAAGGGAGTTAGAGGAAATAAAGCTGGTAAGGTGGTTATAGACGAGCCGCTCCAGCAGTTTGGAAGCCAGAGGAAGCAGAGAGATAGGGCGGTAGTTAGATGCGACGTCAGTATCAGATGAGGGTTTTTTGAGGGTGGGTAAACTATGGCATTTAGCGAAGACGGAAACATGCCAGTAGTAAGGGAGAGGTAGAAAATATGTGTGATAGCTGGGATTAGTGTGGTAGAGAGGGGAGATATGAGCTGAGATGGAATCGGATTCTGAGGACAGGTAGTGAGGCGAGTGGGTGATAGCAGTTTGGAGACTTCAGATCAAGTACACCCATACATGTTGTCTGTCTTCCTTGGAGCGGATGGGATCTTCCAGCGGACAATGCAACATGCCATATGGTCAGAATGATCCGGGAGTGGTGGGAGGAGCACGGCAAAGACTTCCAACTACTTCCCTGGCCTTCAAATTCCCTGGACTTGAACCCCATTGAGCACCTGTTCTACATATGGATCCTCCACCTCACACTCTTTGGCAGCTGTCAGATGCACTACAGTCTGCATGGCTCAGATACCCTTGCCAACCTTCCTTATTGACTCACTCATTTGTAGTCTATATTGACAGGTAACATATTTAGAAACAGTACATATTAAATAGATTGATACAGTATCAGCCCATTTAAAATTATGTATCTGTGTTGATGAGTACAATATCTTACACAAGACACAACTAAAATGCTAATCCATTCTCTAATCATCCCTCGCCTCAACTACTGCAACTCTCTCCTTGCTTACCTCCCCATAAACCGTCTCTCCCAACTCCAATCCATAATGACGCCTCCGCTAGACTCATCTTCCATACTAAATGCTCAGTGTGTGCAGCTCTTCTGTCAGCCTCTACACCGGCTTCCCATAGCCTCCAGAATAAAATGTCAAATATTGACCAGTAATGTATATAACTCTCAACAATAGTGCACCGCCTTATATCTCTGGTTTAGTCTAAAAATAATCCCCCAATTACCCTCTTTGCTCTGCTAATGACCTTATTTCCTCTTCTCTTACCACCTCCTCTCACTCCACCTTCGGGACTTTTCTCGTGCTGCCCCTACTCTATGGAACTCCTTGCCTCGCTCCACTAGACTCCTGCTTCTGACTCAAAACCTTCAAAAACTCACTAAAACGCATCTGTTTAATGAAGCTCATCATCTTTAGCCTTGATATGCACAACTGTACACACAACACCTCCACTCTCTTGAGCATACTGCCTTACACACCGCCATTTTAGAGGTAAGTCTGTGAGTTTCCCATCTCTGGGAACAGGAGCTCAATAACAAGGTCCTCCATTCTGTGCATTGTGCTAATATTGTTTTTGCCTCGTACGTAACCCTGTGTATAGCGCTACGGAATAGGCTGGCGTGCTACAAAGTGCCAGCAGTTAACCCTTCACTGATACGACGATTCACACAGAGCACCACCAATCCCCAAACCTTCTTATGAATCTTGAAGTGTCCACCTACAAGTAAACAGGACATGTGTCATGTATTAACACAATGTCCCGTGTAGAGTGCATGCTTGTCCCTGGCAGACATAAATTAATTAAAACTAGACAGAAACCATAGAGGAACAAGCGAGGCCTCTCTCTTTCTTTCTTGCGCGGTGGGCAAGTTGCTAATTCTTTTGTTCCTCGCCGCACTGTTTCATTTCTGCCGTCATTGTCCTCATTGTTCTGGGGAACAGGAGGGGTCTGGGCTTGGAGCAGCCAAGGTCTCAGCTAATGACGGGAAGTCTTTAAAGTTTGCTCTGCATTTCATCTTCTCGGTGGGAGCCATAGGATGCTTCCAGTGTTTGATCCCCACCGTGCAAGTTTGCTTCTAGTTAATTAACAGATCCCTATTACAAACTCTCATCTCCAAGCACATGGGAGGCCTGTGAGGAGGTAATTCAAGGCCAGTCACAAGAATGGCAGGAATTACTGATATCACTTGTTTTAAGACTAAAGTTCAAAAGAAATGTCCTTTATTGAGCCGGGATTTGTTTTTTATGATATTGTTATTATCTCTTCCAGTGAGTGACTTTCAGCGGTCACTGGCTACTGGTAACAATTAGGGCTCCACTCTGGTCTTATATATATATATATTTTATAATATTATCAAGGGCTTGCAAATAGGAACATTTTGTTAAGAGTGGAAAATAAATGATATGGCTTGTAATATATTCACTTTTATATAAAATTATACTGCTGTGAAATCTGCCATTTTGGTTTCTTTTGAGGTGGAGGAGACCATGAGAGTTCCCGGATGTGGCTTCTACGATTCCTAGAGCGTTAGTGCCTTCACCGCACTAACTTGTCATGTTTAAGGGGTTTGTGTACCTAAATGAAGCTGTGAGCTATAACATGTAGGGCCCCCAAAGATAGGGAGGTCATAGCAGAGAAACTGACAACAGACAAATCATGGTCCACTGGAGACGGAACTGGCAACCCACTCCAGTATCATTGCCAAGATAAGCTCTGGATAAGCACAAAACATAACGATTGAACCTGGTTTGCTGTGGTCTGTAAGATCACGGAGAGTCGGACATGACTGAATGACTAAACAATAACAAATACTCCTATCCGATTATATTATATTTTAGTAATCTATATAATCCTATTCTGGGTCACTACCTTGTCGTGGGGAAGACCATGTGTACCTCAATGAAGCTGTGAGCTATACCATGTAGGGTACGTCATAGCAGAGAGGTCAGACAAATCGCGGTCCTCTGAAGAAGGACTTGATACTCCAGTATCTTTGCCAAGATTACATTATGGATAAGCACAACCAGGGACATAATATTACTTAATGTGTCCTGCGTGATGGTATCCATAGGGTCAACGACTAAACCACAACAGAACCCTAATCAGTTTACAGGGACACACCAGAATCAGCTGACAAAATAGATACCACCAGTAAAGAATCATTTAGAACAAAAGAAAACAATGCAACAATTCTTTTTTTTTTTTTTCTAAAAACATTTTGACCACATGGGTTCTTTAAATGGGACATTTACCAGGTCACCAGTGGGGTCCTTCTTCACATTTCTGTTATCTTTCTTATTGCATAAAGTAAATAAATAGTACATTTGTGCTCACATTTGAACGTCTAAAACAAGTTATAAAAAACTTCTTTCCTGCCCAGAATTCCAAGAAATACACAGTTATTGCAGTGCATTCTGGGAACCTGGGCAGGGACATGCAAATGTTCCCACAAAGGTTTCGCTCTTTAATCCAAATGCCATTTCAAACATGGCTTCTTTGAAGCATATGCCTGCTGTATTACACAGCTTTAAGCAAAGCCCGTGATGGATTGAGAACAAATCAGGAAACCAGTGGGGCCGGTTCCTAGCTTATTATAGATAGAAATAACATAGGACCAAAGTTGTCTGATAAGGGTTTGGACGTTCCCAAGTCAGATTCCAATTTGTGTAAATGTTGCCATTCTGTTTGATCAATTGACGTCCACTTGTTTCCTATCACCTATGGTATCCTGGAGAGGCACATACAGAGCACATACTGGACACATACCGGACACATACTGGACACATACAGAGCACATACTGCACACATACCGGGCACTTACCGGACACATACTCATCACATTCTGGACACATACAGGCACATACAGAGCACATACTGGACACATACCGGACACATAAAGGACACATACCGGACACATATCGGACACACACCTGCACATATCAGACACATACTGGACACATACCAGACACATACGGCCACATATCGGACACATATTGGACACATACAGGACACATACTGGACACATACTCGTCACATTATGGACACATACAGGCACATACAGGACACATACCAGACACATACAGACACATATCAGACACATACTGGACACATACCGGACACTTACCGGACACACACTGGGCACATATTGGACACATACTAAACACACACTGGACACATTCCAGACACATACGGGCACATATCGTACACATACTGGACAAATACGGACACATACTGGACACATACCAGACACATATGGGCACATATTGGACACATACTGGACACGCATTGGACACATACCGCACACATACCGGACAAATACTGGACACATACTGGGCACATATCGGACACATACTGGACACATACCGGACACATATTGGCCACATACTAAACACACACTGGACACATAAAGGAAACATATCGGACACATACTGGACACATACTGGACACATACTGGACACATACAGGATTTTCCTTACAAGTAAAGGCTTATAAATTGCAGAGTGCACTAATTGTGTCCAGGTGAGAAGGCAGAAGATAATATAAACAGCAGAATGCGTGAACTTGTGAGCTTGCGAACATTTCTAGTATAAGTGCAATTCTAGTAAAAGCCTAGGAGTTTAAATAAAAGGAGGGACTTCAAAGAAAAGGGAGGGCAAATTTATAGTGCAAAGGAAGAAAACTTTATACAAATATATTATTTTATATTCTTTATTTTTCCCACTGAAATGTTGTAGAAAATAATAATAATTATGAGTCAGTCCAGTGGCAACCTTATTCAGTGTACATCCTGTCATATGTATGCAATACTGGAACAGATGATCCAGGGTCCATACCGCTTTGAGAGGTGTGAGCATGTGGCCTCTCTGGAATCTCACATTGGAGATCTGGAGCGGAGAATTGCAGCACCTAGTGATATTGCTCCACTGGAAAGGGAGCTGGTGCTAACTGAGCACAGTTTAGCTGGGCCTAGCATGGAGGGCGGAGCTGGAGCTAGTGAGGATGTCCAGGGAGGTAGCTGGGTTACAGGTACAAGGGGAGCAGAGGGAACAGGAGGAGGCAGGCCAGTTCTGAGTTGGCAAACACCAACGGATTTTGCCAGATTGAGTGAAACTGATGGGGATGTCCATTCAGGAATGGCAATGCCAGATAGAGCTGTTCCCTCTAACAGCCGGGAGAACAGTTCTACTGGAGGAGAAGGAGGGCAGAATAGGCAGAGCAACAGACAGGTTTTGGTTGTAGGGGACTCTATTATTAGGAAGGTAGACAGGGTGATTTGTCACCCAGATCCCAGCAATCGAACAGTTTGCTACCAATGACAAAGTTAGTGGAAGATGTAGTGTCCTAAAGAATGATTTTAGAGAAATAGGTAATAAGCTGAAGGCAAGGACCTCCAAGGTAGTATTTTCTGAGATACTACCAGTGCCACGTGCTAGCCCAGGGAGGCAGAAGGAGCTTAGGGAGGTTAATACATAGCTAAAAATGTGGTGCTTTAAGGAGGGGTTTGGGTTTTTAGAGCACTGGGCTGACTTCTCACTTCGGTACAATCTCTACAGCAGGGATGGATTGCACCTTAATGATGATGGAGCTTTTGTACTAGGGGATAGGATGGTAGAAAGGCTGGAGGAGTTTTTAAACTAGTAGGTGGGGGGAGGGACTAGATATAAGTAATGGGGTAGAAAGTGTGGAGGGGATAAGGGATGAATTAACAACTCATAGGGGAGGAGATGGGGGAGGGTTAGTATAGTCAAAAGGGAGGTATTACTAAGTAACTCAAGTGCAGAGGCAGGCACTTCAGAACTACAGACTCATAACATAAGGTGTATGCTCGCTAATGCCAGAAGCTTGCCGGGAAAAATAGGAGAGTTAGAATTATTAGCAAATAATGAATAATGGCATTTAATAGGCATTACTGAAACATGGTGGAATGAATCTCATGACTGGACTGTTAATCTGGATGGTTATAACCTATTTAGGAAAGATAGAGGCAATGGTAAACGAGGAGGAGGGATTTGTCTGTATGTTAAGCCTGAATTTAAGCCTATAGTCAGAGAAGATATTTATGGTGGACCTAGTGATAAAGCTGAATGTTTGTGGGTAGAGTTAAATAGCGGAGCAGCAAATTCCCAAAAAATATTAGTAGGAGTATGCTATAAACCCCCAAATATAACTGAAAGTGAGGAAATACAATTATTGTTACAGATTGGAAATGCAGCAAAGCACGGGCAAGTTCTAATAATGGGAGATTATAATTACCCTGAAATAAACTGGATAAATGAGACCAGCAGTTCACCTAAGGGGAGCAGGTTCTTGGGGACATTCAGGGATCATTATCTGGTCCAGGTTATACAAGAGCCTACTAGAAATGACGCCATCTTATATTTAGTCATCACAAATAATATTGATATAGTATCAAATGTTGGAATAGGGCAACCTTTGGGAAACATCACAACACAGTCTCATTTGAGATTGAATTAAAAAAACAAAATTTTAAGGGGCCAAAAAAAACTCTTAATTTTAAAAGGGCAGATTTTAACGGTCTAAGGGCAGCAATACAAAGTATAGATTGGGACAGAGGCATGATGGGTAAAAAACACTGAACATACTCACCATAAATCCTTACTAAATATACATACACATCGGCATATACCGTGTGGGAATAAAAGTAAAAGGAGTAAATCCCATCCAATGTGGCTTAACAATGATTTAAAGATCAAGATACGGAGTAAAAAACAGGCATTTAAATTATACAAACAAGAGGGGACAGAGACTGCTTTATGGGAATACAAGGAAATCACCAAGGAAAGGGCTATTAGACTGGCTAAAATAGAAAATGAAAAATTAATTGCAAAAGAGAACAAGACTAACCCTAAAATATTTTTAAAGTATATTAATGGGAAGAAGGCGAGAAAGGAAGCTATAGGAACATTACAATGTGACACAGTCTGATAATTAGTGACCAGGAAAAGGCAGATGAGCTAAATAGGTTCTTTTCCTCGGTATACACAAGGGAGGTACCAGTGGTTGGGACACTGCGACATAATGGGGCTACACTACCTTAGCCAAATAATTGGTTAACGCAGGAAGTAATCCAAAAGAGGTTGGAAAAAATAAATGTTAATAAATCCCCGGGTCCTGATGGAATACATCCAAGGGCACTGAGGGAACTGGGTTCTGTAATAGCCAAACCATTATATTTAATTTTTCAAGATTCACTCAACACAGGGTCTCTACCAGATGACTGGAGAAAAGCTGATGTGATACCTATATTTAAAAAGGGAGCAAGAGCAAATCCGGGGAATTATAGATCAGTGAGCCTCACTTCTGTAGTGGGGAAGCTTTTAGTAGGGTTAATAAGGGATAATATACAAGAATATGTCTATTTGAACAGGATTATAAGTAGGAGTCAACATGGATTTATTAGGGATAGGTCCTGTCAAACAAATCTAATTAGTTTCTATGAGGAGGTTAGTAGGAACCTGGATCAAGGCAACTCAGTGGATGTAGTGTTTTGGGATTTTGCAAAAGCTTTTGATACAGTGCCACATGGGAGACTATTGTGCAAACGAAGATATACAGGAATAGCAGTAAATATCTGGCTTGTTGTAAATGGAACATACTACGATTGGACTAATGTGGTAAGTGCGGTTCCTCAAGGTTCAGTATTAGGTCCTCTCCTTTTTAACATATTTATTAATGACTTAGAGGTAGGATTGGAGTGTGGTGTCTCCATTTTCGCTGATGACACGAAGTTGTGCAAGGTAATTAAATCAGATAATGATGTGCTTTCCCTCCAAAGGGATTTACATAAGATTGAGGAATGCTGCAAAGGCAAATAAAATATTAGCATGTATTAGGAAGGGTATAGAAGCCAGGGAGGCAAATATAATTCTGCCACTATACAAATCCCTAGTACGCCCTCATTTGGAATATGGAGGACAATTTTGGGCACCACTTCAAAAAAAGGACATTTAGAGCTGGAAAAGGTACAGAGGAGGGCAACAAAACTAATAAGGAGAATGGAGGGGCTAAGTTATGAAGAAAGACTAACCAAAATATTTTCACTAGGAAAAAGGCGTCTAAGAGGAGATATGATTACCTTATATAAATACATCCAGGGTCAGTATAAAGATTTGTCAAGGGAGCTTTTTGTGCCAAGAGGTTTTCAACTGACAAGAGGACATCCCTTGAGGTTAGAAGTAAAAAGAATCCACCTTAAAGAAAGAAAAGGGTTCTTCACAGTAAGGGTGGTTAATCTGTGGAATTATCTACCAGAGGAGGTGGTGACAATCGGATTTGATAGATAACTTAAAAAGGGGACTGGATTTATTTCTAATTAAAAAGGGAATTCAGGGTTATCATGGATAATTAGAGAGACAGTATTGATCCAGGGAGAAATCCGATCGCCAGTATCTGGGATCAGGAAGGATTTTTATTTCTCCCTTTGAGACGACTGGCTAAGTCTTACTTGTTTTTTTTTGTCTGTTTGCCTTCTTCTGGATTTATAATAAAAACATTTTTTTTTTTAAATAATTGATTAATAATAAATTAACAACTAAGTAATTAATATTTAATCTGCATATTGCAGATCAGAGGAGATCTTAAATGGTTGAACTTGATAGACTGAAAGTCTTTTTTCAACCTTAATTACTATGAGCCTCATTCTATTATCGACCTTAAAACGGCCGCAAGGCTGCGATTCCTTGCAAGGATCTCCTCTTACGGCCGGCCGTATATCTTGCAACCGGCCGTAAGCTCAGAAAACTTTAAACGCAAAAATTAATTCAAGACGGCACTGTAAAGCTCTGTAAATGCTAGGGATCATATTGGGGGACATGAGGATTAATAGCAACCCCTTCACAAGCTTGCACATCAGCCCAAATCCGAGTTTACATTAACTGTTTATTTTCCAGCCGCAGCGTGGGCGGGTCTGAGGTGCTCCAAGCACTCTGGACTTTTTCCATGGATTTTTGACATAAATTAAAAAATAATTTATTTACGGATTTGAGTATAGGGGAATGTTGTGCTATGAATGCTAACACCTACAATCACTTTATAGTCTCCTCAGAGTGCAGGATGGCTTTATTTTGGCTTTATAATGTGCTTAATTGTGTGCCTGCGGGACCTTTTTGCTGCAAGTAAGCTGCGGCTCAGTTTTAGCCTTGCAGAGAGGGTTCCCGGAGCAATTGAATAGCAACCAGGATTTTCTTGCGGCCGAAACTCTTGCGGCCGTTTTAGATCAAAGGCTTTCCTCCGGCGCGAGCGGCCGCAAGGGATAGCAAGGCGCCGGCCGCAAGCCTGCCGGAATCCCCGGCCGGAGGGGAATAGAATAGCCGAATAGCTTGCGGCCGGTCCTTGCGGCCCCGCATATCCTACGGCCGATAATAGAATGAGGCCCCATGTAACTATGTAACTATGTAACATACCGGACACATACCTGACACATATAGGACACATACTGGACACATACTGGACACATGCTGGGCACATACCAGACACATATCGGGCACATATCGGACACATACTGGACACATACTGGACACACATTGGACACATACCGGAAACATACCGGCACATATTGGACACATACTAAACACACACTGGACACATACAGGACACATACCAGACATATACAGGCACATATTTGACACATACAGGACACATACAGACACATACCGGACACATACAGACACATACTGGACACATACCGGACACATACTGGACATATACCGAACACATACAGGCACATATCGGACCCATACTGGACACATACGGGACCCATATTGAACACATACTGGGCACATACTGGACCCATACTGGGCACATACTGGACACATACCAGACACATACAGGCACATATATCGGACACATACTGGACCATACTGGACACATACTGGGCACATACCGGACACATACCGGGCACATATATCGGACACTTTCTGGACACATACGGGCACATACCGGACACATACCGGGCACATACTGGACTCATACCGGACACATACAGGCACATATTTGACACATACAGAACACATACGGGCACATATTGGACACATACTAAACACACATTGGACACATAATTTACACATACCGGACACATATGGGCATATATCGGACACATACTAAACACACACTGGACACATACTGGAAACATACCGGACACATATGGGCACATATCGGACACATACTGGACACATACTAAACACACACTGGACACATACTGGACACATACCGGACACACACGGGCACATATTTGACACATATAAGACACATACGGGCACATACTGGACACATACTGGACACATACCGAACATATACAGGCACATATCGGACACATACTGGACACATACTGGACCCATACTGGACACATACTGGGCACATACTGGACACATACTGGACCCACACTGGGCATATACTGGACCCATACTGGACACATACTGGCCACATACTGGACACATACCGGACACATTCAGGCACATATTTGACACATATTAAACACACACTGGACACATACTGGACACATACCAGACACATATAGGCACATAGCGGACACATACTAAACACACACTGGACACATACTGGACACGTACCGGTCACATATATGAACATATCGGACACATATCGGACACACACTGGACACATACTGGACACATACCGGACACATACCGGGCACATATCAGACACATACTGGACACATACTGGACACACACTGGACACATACCGGAAGCATACGGGCACATATTGGACACATACTAAACACAAACTGGACACATACCGGACACATATGGGCACAAATCGGACACATACTGGACACATACGGGCACATACCGGACACATTCCGGGCACATACTGGACTCATACCGGACACATACGGGCACATATTTGACACATACAGAACACATACGGGCACATACTGGACACACACTGGACACATACCGGAAGCATACGGGCACATATTGGACACATACTAAACACACACTGGACACATACCGGACACATATGGGCACATATCGGACACATACTGGACACATACGGGCACATACCGGACACATACCGGGCACATACTGGACTCATACCGGACACATACGGGCACATATTTGACACATACAGAACACATACGGGCACATACTGGACACATACCGAACACATACAGGCACATATCGGACACATTCTGGACACATACTGGACACATACTGGGCACATATTGAACACATACTGGACCCATACTGGACACGTACAGGCACTCATGATGCCCAAAATTACATTTTATTTATTCAGTCAATAAAATATTATAATTACAACATTTCCATTTACAACTCAGCTTTCAAATAACAATTATTATTTCATTTCAATCCTGTACATGACATTTTTTTTCCGACATTTTTCTGCTCAGGTCCCACCGAACTGTTCTTTAGAGGGCCCCTAATAAGTGGCCCTTTAAACCGATTTTAGGACAATCTATGAAATAGCAGACTTAATTCCATGTTCCGTGACTGTTACGTTGTGTTTTTCACACTGTTGTATCAACAAAAATAATTCTTCATTGTCTACATTACGTTGCAATTTGGAAAATGTGTAAATTGCCGAAGTTAGAAAAGCAGCACAAGTTATAGAGGAAGTGTCACCTTCCCATCTGGGTCCTGGGTGTAAACTGATGAGGTTAAGAATCAGCAACAAACACAAATGTTTTACATCTGTCTCAAACAAACTAATTAATATCAACCTAATTCATGCATTAAAGTGGCCCGGAGGAGGTTCCAAATTTGGTAGAATTTACATTGAAATTTAAATGATATGTAAAAAATCTGTGTGTCTGCATAAATTGTATTCAGGGAAAAAAACATTGAATCTGAGTAATCATCTCAGCATGTGTAGAGCATGTGACTTAGTAGATAAGTCTCACTTCTGTAGTGGGAAAGCTTTTAGAAGGTTTAATATGTCTATTCAAACAGCATTATAAGTAGGAGCCAACATGGATTTATGAGGGATAGTCCATGTCAAACAAATCTAATTAGTTTCTATGAGGAGGTTAGTAGTGACTTGGATGAAGACAACTCAGTCGATGTAGTCTTTTAGGATTTTGCAATGGCTTTTGATACAGTGCCACATGGGAGACTATTGTGCAAACTAAGGGATACAGGAATTGCAGTAAATGTCTGCTCATGGATTGAGAGCTGGCTAAAAGACAGGAAGCAAAGGGTTGTTGTAAATGGAACATACTCCGATTGGACTAATGTGGTAAGTGGGGTTCCTCAGGGTTCAGTATTAGGTCTTCTCCTTTTTAACACATTTATTAATGACTTAGAAGTAGGACTGGAAAATAGTGTCTCCATTTTTGCTGAAGACACGAAGATGTGCAAGGTAATTAAATCAGAAAAGTATGTACTTTCCCTCCAAATGGATTTACATAAATTAGAGGAATGGGCATCTAAATGGCAGATGAGATTTAATATGAATAAATGTAAAGTTATGCATCTGGGAAGGAAAAATAGCCAAGCAATTTATAATCTTAATGGAGCAATTCTAGGGGTATCAGATATTGAAAGGGATTTGGGAGTACTTGTGGACAACCACCTAGGTAACAGTGCTCAATGCCAAGCAGCAGCTGCAAAGGCAAATAAAATATTAGCATGTATTAGGAAGGGTATAGAAGCCAGGGAAGCAAATATAATTCTCCCACTATACAAATCCCTAGTATGCTATCCTTTGAGATTAGAAATAAAAGGGGGGTTAATCTGTGAAATTCTCTATCAAAAGAGGTGGTGACAGTGGATTTGATAGATAACTTTAAAAGGGATTGGATATATTTTTAAATAAAAAGGGTATTCAGGGTTATCCTGGATAATTAGAGAGAGTTTTGATCCAGGGAGGAGTCCGATTGCCACTATCTGGGGTCAGGAAGGAATTTTATATGTTTTCCCCTTTTGAGACAATTAGCAAAGTTTCACTGTTTCTTTTTCTGTTTGTCTCCTCTGGATCAATTAACAATTAATAATTAATCTGCATATTGCAGATCAGAGGAGATCTAAAAAGGTTGAACTTGTACCTCAATTACTATGTAACTTAATTAAATAAATTACTCTGGCATGCACATGCTCATATTCTTTCAATTTACAGCTTTTAAACCAAAAATAATGCATGCAGACTTCCAGGGATTAAATAGGAATCATCAGAAATAAACAAATATAATAGCAAAAGCTTGGTGAGTGGATCAGAAAGGCATGGACAAAATGCAAATATCAATGTAAGTTTACTACAAGAAATCATTTGCTATGCTATATACTATACTCTACAATATGTTATGTACTATATATTATATTATACTATACAATATGTTATGTACTATATATTATATTATACTGTACACTATGTTATGTACTATACTATTATGTTGTATACTATAATATATACTGTGTAATATGTTATATGCTATGCTATATAATACGCTTTATACTGTACTTTATACCATACTATATACTACCTGCATATTATAAACTATGTTATGTACTAAACAGTACACTCTGCTATATATAATATTTAGGCCTCGATTCAATTGAACTATTGTTGTTTACTGGAGCCCGTAATGGAGCCCATAAACTAATTTGCTATTCAGTTGATGTCTTTTAGCAAACCACGTAAACTATTGGCGGGTTACAGGCTGAAAATCCCTGCGGTTGTCAAAATCGTAACTCCGACCCATCTAAGCTTTTGATCTTTCACGTCTGCAAGAGTTACGATCGCTAAAATCACAAATAGCTATTCAATTGCTACATTTCCCCAAGCCCGTAAATGTTTTCACACCCGTAAACGGCAAATGTAGAAGAAAATCCTACGAGTGCTAGAGAGCAAGGGGGTTAAACACCTGATCGTAGCACTGTAAATGCAAATAATAAATCACTACTGCACTGTAAATAACGGGAAAAGCGATGACAAACATTAGAATTAATTGCACAAAAGTCTCAAACTTGCAAATTGGCAGGAAATTAAATGTATCTTTATGTTTCATTTTGGGGGTAAATCAATCTTGGGTATCAATGAGTTAATACACATCAGGCCTCCCATATGGACTAGAACAGTATTGGCATCATTTTCGTAATTCTGTATTTTCCAAGTTTGCGAGTCTGATCTCATATCGGACCCCCGAACCTAATTGATTTAAATGTAACCTCCATGTTTTACTGATGTCATGATGTCTCATTTACTATTGGCTCTTTCTAAATCGGTGGTTACGGCTTTGCTTAATTTATCATGTTCCCACCCTGAAATGCTACTTACGATGACATGGTTTATGGCTTCGGTTTCCGGCCCATAATTTGCGGCCTTGTTTAATTGAATCGCTCTGTAATTATAGCAAACCTCAAGCCCGCAGACCTACGGCCTGGTTAACGTAATCTGCGGCCTTTAATTGAAGAAGCACCTTAGTGTCATATTTACAGCACTTGCTCCGTTACTAGTGACATTATGTATGTCATATGTTCTGAATAAAACATAGTCTACAAATACATCAATACCACTAATCCCACCAATACTATAAATCCAATCAGTCCCATCAATGCCATAAATCCCACCTATCCCATTAATACCACCAAGCCCATCAATACCATCAATTGTATTAATTCCACTAATCCTATTAATCCTATCAATCCCATCAATTCCATCAATCCTATAAATAAATAAATCCCATTAATGCCATCAATTATATCAATCCCATCAAACCCATCAATCCTATCAATCCCACCAATCCTATCAATCCTATGAGTCCCATCAATGCCATCAATCCCACCTGTTCCATCAATACCACCAAGCCCATCATTCCTATCAATTGTATCAATTACACAAATTCCATTTATCCTATCAATCCCACCAATCCCACCAAAACTATAAATCCCATTAATTCCATCAATCCTATTAATCCAAGAAATCACATCAATGCCATAAATCATATCAAGCCAATCAACCCTATCAATTGTATCAATTACACTAACTCCATTAATCCTATCAATCCCACAAATCCCATCAAAACAATAAATCCTATCAATTCCATCAATCCTATTGATCCAATAAATCCTATCAATGCCATTAAACCTATCAATCCCATCAATCCCACCAATATCATTAATCCTATCAATCCCACCAATCCCATCAATCTTATCAGTCCCATCAATGCCTTCAATCCCACCTACCCTATCAATACTATAAATCTGCCTTGTGTAACCAGTCAGACTGGCACCCTTATGGGTAATGATCCCTAGGCAGATGCCTTCAAGACTCATCCATTCTACTAGACTTTCAGTGCCAGACATTCTCCAAACTGTAAATATCTGGCTCATAACCAGAATCCTATTTAAAGAGATAATGTATAAAAACTAGCGGATTCCCAGCTCTCAGGATAGTTATAAATATCACTATAAAAACTGCAAATAGAATATCAGCAGGAGCCGAAGCGAAGACAAAACACGAGGAAAAGAGTCTGCAGCGATCACCATATAAATGGACATTTTGGTCCCCAGAGAGATTCTGATGACGATTGTCGTGAGCACCAAAACATTGATTTATATGGTGATTGTCTTTATGTTCCTCGCACATATACTCAGGTCCTACTTGTGGCTTTGGGTCTAATAATGTTTCCAAAATTGAAGATTTGAAGGAAAAATCAAGTTGAGACTTTACAGAATCTGATTGTTATGAAAAGTGACAGAACAAAGTTTTATGAAATAATTTATTAATGCTGCCTATGTTATTCTTTATGAAGGTCTCAATAATGTGCAAAATGTTTAAATAAATACAATATTTAATGATGACAAACATTTTGCCTTTGTTTCTAACATTATCCATTCTGTTGAAAGACTGCCCCTTATACAGAACCTTGGCAACAATCAGTGGATGTTTAAACACCCATAGGATAACCCTGCCCCTCAAGCTACAGACAGGCTGGCAGTCTAAGATGAAAAACATCATAAATGATATTAGTTCTGAGGACAAGATGAGTGAGCTGAAGCAGAACACTAAATGAGTTGATTATAACAGAGTTGTATCAGAGGACTGGTGTACTGGGCTCTAACAGAGGACTAGAGGAGTGGGCTCTAGCAGAGCTCTAGAGTAGTGGACTGTCTAAGAGGACTGAAGGAGTGGGCACTAGAAGAAGACTTGAGGAGTGGGCTGTAGTGGAGGACTAGAGGAGTGGGCTGTAGAAGAGGACTAGAGGAGTGGGCTGTAGAAGAGGACTAGAGGAGTGGGCGGTAGAAGAGGACTAGAGGAGTGGGCTGTAGCAGAGGACTAGAGAAGTGGGCTGTAGAAGAGGAGTAGAGGAGTGGGCTGTAGCAGAGGACTAGAGGAGTGGGCTGTAGCAGAGGACTAGAGGAGTGGGATGTAGAAGAGGACTAGAGGAGTGGGCTGTAGCAAAGGACTAGAGGAGTGGGCTGTAGACGAGGACTTGAGGAGTGGGATGTAGAAGAGGACTAGAGGTGTGGGCTGTAGAAGAGGACTAGAGGAGTGGGCTGTAGACAAGGACTTGAGGAGTGGGGTGTAGAAGAGGACTGGAGGAGTGGGCTGTAGAAGAGGACTTGAGGAGTGGGCACTAGAAGAGGACTAGATGAATTGGTTGTAGTAGAGAGCTGTAGTAGAGGATTGGAAGAGAGAGCTGTAGCGGAGGATAAGAGGAGTGGGCTGTAGAAGAGGACTAGATGATTGGGCTGTAGAAGAGGACTAGAGGAGTGGGCTGTAGAAGAGGACTTGAGGAGTGGGCTGTAGTGGAGGACTAGATGAGTGGGCTGTAGTAGAGGACTAGAGGAGTGGGATGTAGAAGAGGACTAGAGGAGTGGGCTGTAGAAGAGGCCTTGAGAAGTGGGCTGTAGTGGAGGACTAGATGAGTGGGCTGTAGAAGAGGACTAGAGGAGTGGGATGTAGAAGAGGACTAGAGGAGTGGGCTGTAGAAGAGGACTGAAGGAGTGGGCTGTAGTGGAGGACTAGAGGAGTGGGCTGTAGAAGAGGACTAGAGTGGACTATAGAAGAGGACTAGAGGAGTGGGCTGTAGAAGAGGACTTGAGGAGGGGGCTGTAGTGGAGGACTAGAGGAGTGGGCGGTAGCGGAGGACTAGAGGAGTGGGCGGTAGCGGAGGACTAGAGGAGTGGGCTGTAGTGGAGGACTAGAGGAGTGGGCTGTCTAAGACTGAAGGAGTGGGCTGTAGTGGAGGACTAGATGATTGGGCTGCAGTGGAGGACTAGAGGAGTGGGCTGTAGAAGAGGACTAGAGTGGACTATAGAAGAGGACAAGAGGAGTGGGCTGTAGTGGAGGACTAGAGGAGTGGGCATTAGCGGAGGACTAGAGGAGTGGGCTGCCTAAGAGGACTGAAGGAGTGGACACTAGAAGAGGACTAGAGGAGTGGGCGGTAGCGGAGGACTAGAGGAGTGGGCTGTATAAGAGGACTGAAGGAGTGGGCACTAGAAGAGGACTAAATGAATTGGTTGTAGTAGAGAGCTAGGGCAGAGGATTGGAAGAGAGAGCTGTAGCGGAGGACTAGAGGAGTGGGCTGTAGAAGAGGACTAGAGTGGACTATAGAAGAGGACTAGAGGAGTGGGCTGTAGAAGAGGACTAGAGTGGACTATAGAAGAGGACTAGAGGAGTGGGCTGTAGAAGAGGACTAGAGTGGACTATAGAAGTGGACTAGAGGAGTGGGCTGTAGAAGAGGACTAGAGGAGTGGGCTGTAGAAGAGGACTGAAGGAGTGGACACTAGAAGAGGACTAGAGGAGTGGGCTGTAGAAGAGGACTAGAGTGGACTATAGAAGAGGACTAGAGGAGTGGGCTATAGAAGAGGACTAGAGGAGTGGGCTGTAGAAGAGGACTGAAGGAGTGGACACTAGAAGAGGACTAGATGAATTGGTTGTAGTAGAGCGCTGTAGCAGAGGATTGGAAGAGAGAGCTGAAGCGGAGGACTAGAGAAGTGGGCTGTAGTAGAGGACTTGAGGAGTGGGCTTTAGCAGAGGAGTAGAGTGGACTATAGTAGAGGACTTGAGGAGTGGGCTGTAGCATAGGACTTGAGGAGTGGGCTGTAGTAGAGGAGTAGAGTGGACTATAGTAGAGGACTTGAGGAGTAGGCTGTAGCATAGGACTTGAGGAATGGGCTGTAGTAGAGGACTTGAGGAGTGGGCTGTAGAAGAGGACTAGAGGAGTGGGCTGTAGAAGAGGACTAGAGTGGACGATAGTAGAAGACTTGAGGAGTGGGCTGTAGCAGAGGACTTGAGGAGTGGGCCGAATTAGAGGACTAGGGGAATGGGCTGAAGCATGGGACTAGAGGAACATGTGGAAGCCTAAAGCTGGAGAAGAGGTCTTCAGCAGAGGAATGATGGAGAAGACTGGAGAAACCACATTTCTTATTGTGTAGACGCAGATTCTTTGCAGTATTATAACATATTTTGTATAATTATTGGAAAATGGAACATCGTAAATCAGAGTTGTGCTACAATGTATCAGAGAGCTGACGTCAACCACAAGTAACAAAACCAAGATCTGTTTGATGTGACCCAGTTACATACGTGACTAAAATAAACGACATTGTAGCCCGGTGATAGGGTATATTTCTATGGACCTATACAGTTTGGGATATGATAATCACCCGGCTCTAGCAGTCAGAGGGACCTATAGCTTCTTAATTTTTAATTATTATGGAACGCCATCATCTAGTCCAGATTAATCATGCTGGTAACTGACACAAGCCAAAAATGGGATTATATCAAGACAAACAAACAAATAATTATGAGGAAACCAGTTTGTTACTTTAGCAAAAGCTCAAAAGGTGGAATCATTGAGGTTAATTTAGGAACAACATGTTAATACATAACATGGGAAAACCGCTTAAGAACAGGCGGCCGGTTGGTGCAATGGATGTGCCATTGGGCTGGATATTCCCAGGATGCATGGGGTGTTTGCCAGGTACAGATTCCATCCGAGCCAACTGGAGGCTGATTATTGGCATGAACGCCCGCATTGACTTTCGACACTGGCAATATGTTGGTGAAAGGAGGAGGTGAGGCAGAGAAAATCCGAAAGAAAAAATATGAAGATGAAGGAGAATAAAAGTAATTAACTCTATGCCATATGGAAGGAAAATGTTTTGATTAAAATCGGGCCAAACTCTGTGCCAGGCTAAGCTTTTTGTCCAAAACCATATGTATAATTATTCCTGCTAACACGCATTTTAATTAGGATTTGATGAAGTAAAGGAAGAAAATTTTAGGTTGCTACTTTCTGTCATAATTTACATTTGTTCTCTGCAGATTTAGCTCGCCGTATGTTCCAAGTGCGCCGCAAAGATGGAGACACAGCCCTACAGTATAAAGAGTTCCAAAAATGTAATAATGTAACAGGGAGATACTCTGTCCTAAATGGGAAAAAGATACATTGAATAAAAATGTATCAATATGTCTTACATATACAACCAGTACTATATATATGTATACTGTATATATATGAAGAGTGAGGTAGTCGTGAATGTCCAGTAATCCAGATGAATAATCAGAGTATTGCAGTATATAGTGATACCTTTTTTATTGGACAAACATATTCATATGTTTCATGACGAGCTTTCGAGAGCTTCCTCTCTTTGTCGAGTCAGAGTCAATACTGATTATAGATTCACAAATACAGCAAAAAATTCCAGGATTAACAAATAATGTTCTGATCAGCCAGCCGTGCAAGTGTGTGGGGGTGCAGACCAGAGTAAGTAAATTGGGGTCGTAAATAGTTTCACATCTAAGGAACCATAGAGCTGTAACCAAACTCAGGATGAGGGCAGAGAACAAAAAAAAAAAAAAAAAAAATCAAGAAACACACATATATATTTACAATCATGAATGTTGGAGGTTACAAGAAATTTTGATAATGAGATAAGAATTAAATGTCTACATTAAGGCCTGAGTTATTACTGTTAAAGAACATAATCATTTTAATTTCAAAAGACATTTAATATATATATATATCAGAGTTTTGCAGTATATAGTGATACATTTTTCTATTGGACAAACATATTCATTGAAATGACAAGCTTTTGAGAGTTGCACCTCTCTATATTCAGTATTGCTTCTGACTTGATAAATAGAGGTGCAACTATCGAAAACTTGTCATTTTAACAAATATGTTTGTCTAGTAAAAAAGATATCACCATAAAGCAATACTAGTGTTATATTGTAATATTTGATTAGTAGGTGCACTTATCCCATAAATACAAGTTACTGAATGGGCCAAAGTGAGGGGAATGTCTGTTTGTGGGATAGTACTATAGTCTGACTCAATATTTCTTGTAGGAAACCTAACAGATTGTGCAAATCTGTGTGCTCTGGCTGTGTTTATATTCCTTGTAAAGTATGCAAAATAATTATATAGGTTACTAAGCACAAAAAAAGTAATAGGAGATGGAATAAGTTAAGTCTGCAAAGTGTTAAAGCTTCAGAATCTAATTAGTGTAAATTATATTATTTAAGTACACTCCAAAATGTACTTTTAAACAGTTTGCGTTAGAACTCGTTCTTTGTTGAGCTTGAAAAAGCCAAAGAGATCAATGCCACCCAAAGTTGTCTCTGTATCCCAGCACACGGGATTCTAGGACAAGTTGCAGATTCACAGGCCAAGTTACCAGATCCGAAAATTTATTTATGATTACAAAATGTATAAATATCTTGTCTCTAAATGAAACACACCATACAAATGTGTCCCAAACAGAGCATAAACGTTATTTTTTGGTACATCATTTTTTTTTTTTTTTGCCCCAATCCACAGTGGGCCAAGCCTTTCTATTTCTCTAGCTCGGGTCAGAATCTGGGCACAGAAGGGGATAATAATATAATGTGAGCCCTGATGCCAGTATGTCTGGGTTTGGGGTTGGGGTTCAACTCAAGAAGGAGAATATTTGTATTACCTTAATGCAATAGTTGCACCCCAAAACACACTCTACACACACAATAATGGCCCTAAAAATGAAAAATGGCCTTAGGGGTCCAGGGCATACAACCAGAGCTTGGGGTAAACAGCACACAACATAACACATCAACAAGTGGTAAAGTCCTTATGGACATTATAATACCCATTTGATTTATCTAGCTAGGGGGCTAATGTCCATCAGGGTCCAGTGGCCAGACCCAAAAGTTCAAGTGTCCTGGGGTTCATGACAGTTTGCAACTAGAATTTGATTAGACTGAAAAATATAAAACCAGAAAAAATGCCGCTATATGCTAATAAAACTAATGCTGATGAATAAATGGACAGAACACATATATCCTGAGGCTATACCCAGAATCGTGTTAATAGCACATACCCTATCCAAATTATCACTCCTAATCCTGGAAAATTGTCATTGTAAATAGGTGGGAAGAGAAGGATACAACAATCCTCAACATCAATGGGGTAAAATGCAAATCTATTGATATAAAATAGAATTAAATGAAATATCTTAGCATAGAATAACACCCCAATAGGTTATAAAGTAATCCTCATATGCATCATTTACTAAATCACCTTAATCCCATGATTACCATTTATAGATACAACAATACATTAAAATCATTGTATTTTGAATGTGAACAACTTTATTGATTATGATACTTGATTGAGAATTACATGAGACCGGAAGTACTGGCAAAAGTAGGGCATTTAGGCCTAGAGTGAGCCTCAGTGACGTATGTATCTTACCGGAAGTTAGTGTCTTTAAAAAGCCTGCAAAACGCCAGATTATTAAAGCCCTTGAGGAAGCTCGTTTCAACAATTGAAACGGACCGTCAGCATTGGTTAGGAAAAGGTGCTATGTGCTTGAAATATTTTATCGGAATTAAAGTTTGCAATTAAGTAACATTAGTCCATCATCCTGATTCAGTTGATAAAACTCTGAGATATATAATGGCAATCAGCCCAGAAAGTTGGTGGGGTTTGCTTAATGAGCACTAGTAGTTGATAACATTTTTTTAATAAGCACACAAATATTAATGTTGGAATATGGCAAATTTAAATGTTAACAGGCACTTTTTGAAATGCCGGCCTTACTGCAAAGATGAACCAACCAAATTGCCAATGTTCGATGGATAGTAGAGAAAGCAGGAGAGTTCCAGAAAAATATTTACTTCTGCTTCATAAACTATTCTAAAGCCTTTGACTGTGTGGATCACAACCACATGTGGCAAGTTCTGAAAGAGATGGGAGTACCAGATCATCTCATCCGCCTCCTGAGGAATCTGTATGTCGACCAAGAAGCCACGGAAAGAACCGAACATGGGACAACAGAATGATCTGATTTACCTTATATGCAGAGTATATCATGAGTAAGGCCGGACTGGAGGAATCCAAAGCCGGAATCCATATTGCTGTAAGTAATATCACCAAGATCAGATACTCCGATGATACTACTCTGATGGCTGAAAGTGAGGAGGAACTAAAAGACTTATTGCTGAGGGTAAAAGAAAAGAATGCAAAAGCTGGCCTGGTGCTCAACGTTAAAAATATGAAAGTCATGGCAAACGGCAATCTCAGCTCCTGGCAAATAGACAGGGAAGAAGTGGAGGCATGAAATTACAAGATGTTTGCTTCTGGGGAGGAAAACTATGGCAAGTCTGGACAAGCTAGTAAAAACTAAAGATATATCAAGAAAGGTCCGCATAGTTAGACCTCTGGTATTCCCGGTAGTAATATAGGTATGTGAGAGCTGGATCATAAAGAATGCTGAGCGCCAGAGAATTGACGCCTTTGAATTGTGGTGTTGGAGAAGACTGCTTAGAGTCATTTGGACTGCAAGAAGATCCAATAAATCAATACTACAGGAAATTAAGCCAAACTGTTCACTGGAAGGTTTCATCATGAGACTAAAGCTCAAATATTTTGTCCATATCATGCTGGGAAAGTTTGTAGGCACAAGAAGAAGGAAACAACAAAGGCGAAGATGGATAGATGAGGTCATTGAAGCAATGGACATGAGTTGAGAGAGCTCAGGAGGTAGTGGCTGGCAGATGTGCCTGGCGTGCTGAGGTCCATAGGGTTATGGAAAGTTGGACACGACTGAATGACGAAACAAAAACAATGTATAGTTTATTTACTTTCTTGTATTTACTTATTCATAGCCTTACAAAGTCATATCAGTCGTTGATTTAAGTATTTTAGGGCTCTGAGTGGAATCCTCCGTCATCCGACTTTCATGAGATTATTGAAGACATTTCAAGTTGAATTTGTTGGAATATAAAACAGAAGCAATAATGTAATTAGTAGCACATCCATTCCTTGTTACAAAATGGCGTGTTTTGGGCTGACAAGACACTGACAGTGGCACAGCATGGTGTTGGTGTCCCAGCTCATCCACTGCCTTATTTACATGTCACTTACAACAATAAGTCCTATCATTTAAACCGTCTTTTTGGTTTCAACATTACTTAGCGAGCGCACGGGGATAATGCGAGCGGCTTTCAGCCACTCTATCACCATCCTACTCGCATTTATAAAATATATGTAAAAAAATGTTTCTGCTTCCAAACAAAGACTAAGTAATCAAATTGTTTGAGTTGTGCACGGTGCCATTAGGAGCCTCGTCCACTAATTGAGTGAATCAGTTTTGTCGAGGCGGCCTGCCTCCCTCATTATGCAACCTTGCAAGCCCCATTGTCGCAGCGCCTGCCTTTCTCAATTTAAGTACACTGCTTCGACAAATTAACAGTAATTCATTATGACATGGCGTATCTCTGCGCTAACATAAATGCCCGTGTAATCTGCCACTTCTCCGTCCCTCAGCCCGTATTACCAAGGCTTAGCCTACTGACTTACTCAACCCATTGGTGTCAGGACGCATTGTTCCTTGACTGATGGAAGTTTATTATGAGATGTGTCAAACAATAAGCGGCCTCCTTCTCATCCCTAAGGACTCGAGCCATTGATGTGAGCTCCATAACACAGGGCTAAAACTTTCAAACATGGAGGTCATTGTAGTCTCATGAATGGAGTTTTCCAACATGACTGGAGCTATGGACATGAAAAGTTACTTATAGGACATTATGTAGATTAAAGAGCACATGGTGATCACCTATAGGTCTGGTATTAGAGGGCGAATGAGTGCATTAGGCAAATAGGACACCGGTAGGGTGTTTAGGCCTAGGCTCACAAGGCTGCCTGAAGGTGTCGTGAAGTGCCATGTAATAATGTCTATATGCAGTGACTGTAAGTGGAATTGTGTTGTTCAGTCGTGCAGTCACGTCCATCTCTCTGTGACCCTGGAGATTTTCTCGCAAAGATACTGGAGTGGGTTGCGAGTTCCTTCTCCAGTGGACTGCAATTTGTCTGACCTATCTCAATGACCTGTCCATCTTGGGTGACCCTACATAGTATAGCTCACAGCTTCATTGAGGTACATAAGCCCCCTCACCATGACAAAAAAGAGACCCAGAAGGAGTAACTGGACTAGACAGTACATTGTTGTTCAGTCGTGCCTGACTCTCCATGACCTTACTAACTACAGCACGCCAGGCACATCTATTGGTATGTCTTGGCCGTGCTTATCCATAAGGTTTTCTTGGAAAAGATCCTGGAGTGATATTGGAGACAGCAAGGAGATAAGAGGAAAAGTAACTGGGGTGGGACACTATCTATCTATCTATCTATCTCTCTCTCTCTCTCTCTCTCTCTCTCTCTCTCTATCTATCTACCTATCTATCTATCTATCTATCTATCTATCTATCTATCTATCTCTCTCTCTCTATCTATCTACCTATCTCTCTACCTGTGTCTATCTATCTATCTATCTATCTATCTATCTATCTATCTATCTATCTATCCCTCTATCTATCTCTCTACCTGTGTCTATCTATCTATCTATCTATCTATCTATCTATCTATCTATCTATCTATCTATCTATCTATCTATCTATATTACTATCTATCTATCTATCTCTCTCTACCTGTGTCTATCTATCTATCTATCTATCTATCTATCTCTCTCTCTGTCTCTCTGCCTGTGTCTATCTATCTATCTATCTATCTATCTATCTATCTATCTATCTATCTATCTATCTATCTATCTGTCTCTCTTTCTCTACCTGTGCCTATCTATCTATCTATCTATCTATCTATCTATCTATATATCTATCTATCTATCTATCTATCTATCTATCTATCTATCTATCTATCTATCTATCTATCTATCTATCTATCTATCTATGTATCTGTGTATCTATCTATCTATCTATCTATCTATCTATCTATCTATCTATCTATCTATCTATCTATCTATCTGTGTATCTATCTATCTATCTATCTATCTATCTATCTATCTATCTATCTATCTATGTATCTGTCTATCTATCTATCTATCTATCTATCTATCTATCTATCTATCTATCTATCTATCTATCTATCTATCTATCTATGTATCTGTGTATCTATCTATCTATCTATCTATCTATCTATCTATCTATCTATCTATCTATCTATCTATCTACCTGTCTTATCTATCTATCTATCTATCTATCTATCTATCTATCTATCTATCTATCTATATATCTATATATTTGTCTCTCTCTCTTTCTCTACCTGTGCCTATCTATCTATCTATCTATCTATCATTCCATCTATCTATCTATCTATCTATCTATCTATCTATCTATCTATCTATCTATCTATCTATCTATCTATCTATCTATCTATCATCACTATCTATCTATCTATCTATCTATCTATCTATCTATCTATCTATCTATCTATCTATCATTCCATCTATCTATCTATCTATCTATCTATCTATCTATCTATCTATCTATCTATCTATGTATCTATATGTCTGTCTGTCTGCCTATATTCACGCCAAGCTGTAAACAGAATAGGCAGACTAGATGAACTGCTTGTTTTTAGGTGTTATCATATCTATGTTTCTATATAAAAAGTGCAAATTCTGGCAAGTATATAGAAAAAAATGTGACAAAATATAAATTAATCCTTATTAATAATAGACATGGAGATCTTATAGGGACATGGAAGGCTCCTGGGTGTTACTAGGTATATACTATCTCTGTGTATCTATTTACTATTATGTACTTTATTATTATTATTATTATTATTATTATTGTTATTATTATTATTAAAAATAATACTAATTAATAATTATTTTATTAAGATTTACTTAAATGCTCTGCCTAAAATCAAACAAATAGTCCCTGTATCGATCTGCCCACTGCAGCGTATGCAGACACAGACTCTGTAGGGCTGGATGTGCAGTGTCTCAGCAGCATGTGCCTGAGAGATGGTCACTGATTGGTTAGTATGAGGCTCTGCACATCCAGCCCTACAGAGTCTGTGTCTGCTTTAGCTGGAGAGGGCAGACCCATACAGAGACTATTTGTTTGTTTTAAGGCTGTAAATACAGAACAAATTAATAAAATAAAGTACATGTCAGTAAATAGATACCCAGGGATATTATATACATAGTAACATCCAAAATTGTCCTTATTGTGATTGTTATATCAGTTTATTTCTGTGCTCAGGTGAAATTTATATATTTAGGGCCTTTTTACATAAGCAATTAATTTAAATCCTTTTCTAGAAATGTCCGCTCTGTGCCTGCGCGGCGCGGCTGGGATATCTCAGAGCTTTCTGGATGTCATTTATAAGTGAATAATTCAAATTAGCCACAGATGTTATAAAGCTCCGCTCCATTTATTTATACAAAGCTCCCCATTACATAGCTGTCAAATCTCTGCTCCTAATAAGCGAGGCAGCGCCGCGCGTCCCCTCACCTGCTACGCCGATGCGTTACTCGTTGTGTTACCGGGGGAAGAGAAAAGAACATGGAAAATGGGGATTTAATGAGCATATACACTTCTCACAGTGTGATACAATGTAACGCCTTCACGTGACAGGTAACAATGTAACAATGGTATAAGATTCCATGTGGATATTTCCTGTTATCTGCCCGCCACATGCCAGTGTGTCACCTGTCAGCCACTGCATGCCACCACTCGTGCCATTCTACAGCCCTTAACCTAAACCCTAACCCTAAACCTTAATCCTAACCATAATCCCAAACTTAAATCCTAACCTTAAACCTAAAACTAAAACCTGATTCTAAACCTTAACCTAGCTTTAAACCCTGACCATAAACCCTAATCCTAACCCTAAACCCTATGCCCTAACCCTAAACCATAACCCCTAAAGCCTAAATCCTAACCCATAACCCTAAAGCCTAACCTCTAACCCCTAACGCTAAATCCTATCCCTATACCCTAACTCTAAACCCAAACCCCCAACCCTAACCTTAACCCTAAACCCTAAACCGTAAAGCCTAACCTAAATCGTAATCCTAACCCTATACCCTAACCCTATAAATCAAACCCTAACTCCTATCCCCTAACCCTAAAACCTAATCATAAACTCTAACCCTTAAACCTAATGCTAAACCCTAACCCTATAAACTAAACCCTAACCCTAAATCCTAACTGTAAATCCTAAACTTAATCCTAACCATAAGAACAAAGTAAACAATGTCAGTGGTGCGCAGTGGTGCTGTGCAGAATCAGTTGGCGGAGTGGCGGGTAGATAACAGGAAATGTCCTAATGTTATACAATACAATGTTACAGCTTCACTTTGACAGGTAACAATGTCATACAATTTACACAGAGTGATACATAATAGCATTCAACATTCGAACTCTACCACCAGGCCAGGATTTGTGGATTTCCCTTCTGGTATGCTAATTAATGATTCAGTTATTTTGATTGCAGCTCCTGTGCTCAAATAAGGATATTCACAAAACATGGCCTATTAGTGGTCTCTGAGGACAGGTTTGGGAACTATGTAATATGTTATAGCCCATAAAGGGGCTCTGTCCCCACAACAGAAAGATGATTTCATTTTAAAGAGCTTTAAAAACAGGTTATACATTGTACTAGCCTTTTTTCTCTACAATAAATAATGTCCGAAATATTTACAATTGATTTTGCAGCTCCTCTATACTAATGTGCGGCTCAGAGTGCTACAGTAGGATGGGAGAGGGGTCTAAATGCCAGATAACATGGGGGTCTTTATTTTGGCCACTACAGAGACAGACAAGCAGACTGTAATCCTAGCACATCTAAGCAGCTAATTAGTATCAACAAACCACCCATTTACATATAATTACAGCAACAACACCATGTACTTTCCCAGAATTATTTAAAATAACTTAGATTGTAACGTCACTTTAACTGTACTGAGAGAACTTGAAGGCCCAATGGGTGGCGATATAGAGGATGAGAAGTAGGAGAGAGGTTATTGCTTGGAACTTTGGTTCTTAAAGGCACAAGCTACATCTTGACTCTTATAGACACAGGCTGGGTATATTGGCTCTTATAGACACAAACTGGGCACATTGTCTCATAGGCACAGGCTGGCCACATTGGCACATAGGTTCAGGCTGGGCACATAGGCACAGGCTGGGCACATTGGCTGTTACGGGCTGGGCACATTGACCCACTAACACTGACTGGCACACTGACATGCTGGACACATTGGCACTTACAGGGACGGGCTGGGCTCTTACCTTCACAGGCACAGGAACGCTGCAGATTGGTGCAGTCGCGTTGTCATCTGTGAACTATATTACCAAGGAAATTGGACATAGTGACCTCTGTATTGTTATTGACCGGTCCAACGGGTCTGTCAGAAGAGGCCACTGTCCTCTAGGAATATTAGTGGCTACACTAAAGATATATATAAAAAATAAAGAAAATATTAATAAGGAAAATAAATAAATAAATATTGAATAAAACATAAATATAATGTAACAAATGGATGTAAGATGTGAATATAGCACAACAATGCAATTGTTATTATTTGGGCCCTGAGGATTTAACAATGGGGGGGGGGGTTGTTGGACATTAATTAGTTATGTGCCACTGTTAATGAGAAAAGGGGGGGTGCTGTGAGGTCATGATTTCTATTGCAGAGAACAAATCGGGGAGCCTGTGAAGTATTTGGGTGCCATGTGGGCCTGTTACCCACCACTGCCCTAAGCTACAGGAGTCTGCACCCTACGTGGTCTTGTGTCATGACCTAGTCTTCTGATGGGGCTCCTGTGGTTCAATATCCCCTCACAAGAATGACTGGATGTTGTTGTTTTTCCATTCAATTGTGTCTGACTCTTTGTGACCCTATGAACACATCTTGTGTATGGTTGTGCTTATCCAACAGGTTTTTGTGGCAAAGTGCTTGGAGGGGGTTGCCAGTTCCTTCTTCAGTGGACCTCGACTTGTCTGGCCTGCCCATCTTGGATGACCTTACATGGTATAGCTCACAGGTTCTTGGAAGTACACAAGCCCCTTAACCATGACAAGATAGTGGTCCAGAAGGGGTACAGCAAGTAGTCCCACATTTATACTCAATAAAGAAATCGTGGTTATGTGTTCAAGGAGTGCTCCAACTTTATTTTCCACAATCCCACCTTGGACCCCGCAAAACATAATACAAGAATAGTAAACAAACATGGCTGTGCAATATTGGGAATTCATAATTCCCTAGAAGTAGTTGGGTGCCACCTACAGCCCTATTAAATTCCCTCAACATGTAAAACCGTAGCCCGTGATGTAGTCTGCAAGACTTACGGCTATTAAATTGGCCACGTAAAGCAATCTGCTAACGATCTGCGGGTTAAGGGTGAAAAAACCCTACAGAACGTCGAAATTTGAACTCAGCGTCGGCAAATCCTTTGTCTTGTCAAGCCCGTAAATGTTACGTTCCAATCACGCTATTAAATTGCTACAAATCCCCTGGCGTTCAAACCTCAAATGGAGGAAAAAATATTACGGGCAAATAGGACCCCCAAAGGGTTTACTGACAAGTTCTCAACACTGTAAAAGACAATATTAACACACCACTGGACTTTAAAATATAGGGAAAGCATGGAAAGGCATTGCAATTACTTGTACAATAATCCCCAAATAAAAAATAGGCATTAAAAAAATATTTTATTTCATCATGTGGTGGAATGGTCATGCATATGCCAATATGAAAAGCCATGCTGCAACATGCATAAAGCAATTAAAGACACACTACCTGATTAAATTGTAAGACAAAAACGTGAAACTGATGCCATATTAACCCTTTTTCACTCACAGAGACTCTAATGTAGACTCTGGAATATATATAGGATTACATATACATCTCGCTAATGAAATCTACATTGGGAAAACAAACAGTGGCCAAATTACACCGACACATCACATATATCAAGTACCAGGGGAACGATTTTTTATTTGTTGTTCAGTCCTTCAGTTGTGTCTGACTCTCTGTGACCCTATGGACTGTAGCACATTTAGCTAGGTCACTGCCTGTGCTGTTCCACAAGGTTCGCATGCCAAAGATACTGGAGTGGGTTGCCAGTTCCTCCTCTAGTGGACTGGGATTTGTCTGACCCCTCTGCTATCACCTGCCCACCTACACTGCTCCTACATGGTATAGCTCACAGCTTCAATCAGGTACAGAAGCCCCTTCCCCACTACCACTTAGCAATCCACAAGGGGACCAGGGGAACATACACCACACTAATCTACTCTAACACATCAGGAAGGGCCGCAAAAACACATGGAGGCTGTGCAGAGGCACTTGGAGCAACAGCCAACTCACCTCAATCAGGGGTAATCTATGTCCATCCTGGAAAGTCCCATGCCGTTGCTGGTGGCCATATGCCAAAATGTATACCCATTCCCATTTGGTGACCTCCCATTATGTTTTGCTATTCATCAATTTACATAAGTTTAGTGTGTGTTTCCCTGGTGACCCTTGTGGATTGCTAAGTAGTGGTGTTGAAGGGGATTGTGTCCCTGAATGAAGCTGTGACCTATACCATGTAGGGCCACTGTAGGTGGACACATATTAGCAGAGAGGTCAGACAAATCACAGTCCACTAAAGAAGGAACTGGCAACCCACTCCAGTATCTCCTGCCGTATTTCTATCAGGCCCTCAGGGGAATGTTGATACTCCACAATATCACAAATTGGACATTTGCATGTGTATAACGCTTGTTGATTATATATGATATATATTATTATATTATATCTCAAGCTACTATGGCTATTATTATTTGTATATGTATTGATCTATTGCATAGTAACTAGGGCTCATTAGTTTACATATATAGGAATGTGACACAAATGTGATATATGTGGATGTCCCATAACCCCAACCATTGAAAACACACTGACGCAGTGATAACGGTATAACAAAGCTTTATTTCATACACAGAGCACAATCAGAAATGGTCAAGACTGTGCATTAATATCATAGGTGTGGTGTGGGCAGATCCCGGGAGAGCAAGAGGCTTGTGGGGAAAAGGGGATACCTACAGGGGGTAATGTCATAGTCTAGAATAAGCATGATGCATAGCACATACCAGGGTCACAGATGGTCACTACACCGCTGCAACCAGAATCTGTTGAAAAAAGGATCATCGGAAATCACTCCATTTAACTGAAGAAACCATTAATGTGCATAACACTTACACCTTGTCTAGATCTGCTCAATGAAACAGATGATTCAACCTCTGGACTGTGTAATATAATCCAGTCTCACACATACAGTGTGGCGGCAAAAACTAAAATTGGAGAAAAAGTGGTCAACTAAAAAAAGTCGGAGAAGAATAAAAAAACTATGCATGTACAGTATAGTGCTAAATACTGTAACAATATACCAACTCACCTTATTCCCATCTGCAAGCAATACTATTAGCTAGGTCTCTGGATAATCAGTAATATGGGAAAATACCCATTTATAGGGAGAGGACACAAAGGTCAGCAGCCAGATTTAATGTCACTTACATCAGACCCAAGGGTCTGTTCTCAGACTGATATTGAGGTCAGGATCACATGCGTCACTAGTACATATATCAATGCTGGCTGTCATTAACATGTCATTGTGAGACTTTGCAAGTCCACAGCCATAGCGGTATTAGTCTACATTTCAGCTAACAACAATTATGTTTGAGATATCTGGCTATATGATAGCTTTAGAATTGGGGGAGCTACATGTTAAGGGGGGCTGTCATGGAAGGAATGTCTACCTGAGAGGCACTGGGAAAACCTTACACCTCATACATTTCCTTCACAATGTTTGCAGTTGCAGAAGATGCCTTCATGGACCTGAATTGTACCTGAAACAAAAAAAAGAGAAGAAAAAATGAAACATACAAACTAAAGCCTGAAAAATCATATGGACTGCAGCATCTCTTCTCAACAGCATTTCTCAGTGACCATTACTTGGTAACACGTTCAACAGAACCCTACGTGTCCACAGAGAAGAAGATCATGTGATGGGAGGTAGCCATCTGCATACAAAATATCACCATCATATAGGCCAAGATCCAAGACTCTGTAGCCAGGCTAGATTAGGTTAAGATTGTGACCAATAGATTTTCACTGAGGAGTGCAGTTGAGAAAGCACAAACATGTCTGTAACCCCTATGTCCTCCTCCTCCTAGGCAAAGGGCCCACATCCCCTGTGGCTGGCCGCCATCTCTCTACTGGTGGTAGGGGGGGTGCTGGGGGAGGTAACCTCCCTGGAGGCATGGTGGGAGGAGGGGCTGGACGGCGGGTGGCCACGGAGATGCCTCCGGGGGGAGGAGGCGGGGCTAGGGACCAGAGCGCGTTGCATGGCTTTTGCTGTTACTCCCTGGAATTTGTCTGGTCCGCCCCAATCCTGAACAGCCCAGCCATGTAGGACTCATTAGATGATGCCTCCTCTCCTCCCTATGGCGCCTTGCCAGGCTGGGCATTACCTCAGCATAACTGGCGGAGATGCTGGCCTGTTCCTTCCGAAGACACCCCAACTGCTGCGGCACGATGGCCAGCATCTCTGCCTGTGCAGCCTGGCCTGATGTGGGTGATGGAGCCCCGTGGCCAGGTGAGGAGGTGATGGTGTGGGAGTGGGGAGGGTCTTGGGTCCGGCTTGAGTCTGGGGCAAAACTGGCAGTCGTGTGGGTGGGCCAGGTGGTGCTGGTGGCGGCCCGTCCAGTGCACTGCTGTGGGGGGGAGAGGTGGTGGCTGGCTGCTGGCATCACTCCAGTTGGAGATCCCTGGCGACAGCCTCAGTCTCTGGTGGAGGGGGATAGTGGAGTCGAATCCCGGCTTGTGGCCAGAGGTCCGGATGGTGACCCCACCAGCCAAATTACATCCTCCTCCTCAGAGCCAAGGCCATCGGGTTCTCTTCCTTCCTCCTCCCCCTTCCCGGTTCCTGCTGGTGGGGCCTTGCTCTTATACTTCCGGCTCTGATGGAGCCGACGCCCTCACCTATGGCTCGCCACTGGACCCAGACCTCCTTGATGCTGAAAGAGAGAAAAGAAAGGTATATGTTATCAGTATGATGAATAATACAATGTTATGTGTGCATTCCTAACTATCTGACATCTGGGCTTGAACCTGAATGGTTCTCCTAATTGCAACTCAGATTAGTTATCATTTGCTAGATATGATCTATTCTTTGGTTCTTGGTCTTGATCGTTGTTGGCTCCTAGTGTTATCTAGATTCCGGCTTCGATCTGTAACTGCATAGGCTGCAGTGGGCACACCAATACATGGACTCTCTGTTGCTTTATTACTGTTGTTGTGCCCAGGAATGGCAGTGATTTGTCAGCTTCATGGATTTGACACATCCATCTATCCCTTGTTAATTCCATGGAGATTACATGTCAGTGTCCTTGTTGGTCATTGTGTACATGTGTAATGTGTGTGATGTACATGTAGTGGCATGTTGTTGTATGTGATATTCACCTGACATGGAGGCTGGGTCCTGCTGTGCCACCAGGCCTGAAGCTCCAGCGGCGGGCACCTGTCTCAGAAGGTCCTTGGCGACCCTCTCCCACACATTATAGGTCAAGGTAACATGCTTCTCCTTCTTGGCCATCATCCTCCTCACCTTGGCCTTGATGTCATCATACTGATGTGATGTGTATGGAGTGACCTAACTCTACGTGTCTCTATGTGTGTTGTTTATATTATGTGTATTGTAAATATGTGTAATCTGTAATTATGTGTAATCAGGGATTAATTGTAAATTCGTATGGAATAGAATATAAATGAACAAAACAGCAAATTACTTCTCTCCAAAGTCTCCTACTCTCACAAACCCCCAACTCTGTTCTACTTCAAAAGAAAATGCAAGACAGTCAACGCATAGGCGGGGGAGATGCAAATTTATAATCTCCCTCTGCCAATCATCGCTTTCCATTGGCTGAGAGGCCTGTTTCTCCCTACGTTATACGGAAATTTGATAGTGACGGACGATCGCGGCTCGGAAAGGTTTTACGGGCTTGCTTCTCTGGCCCGTAACTCGCAGCATGGTTTAAATTAAAAGCTCTGTAACGCAGCTGAATTTCAAGCCCACAGCCTTTGCGGGTGTGCCGATGCCTCTATGTTGTTGCTCATTCAAGGTGCACAAGACCCTTCACCATGACAAGGTAGTGATCCAGAAGGGGAAAGCACCGTATAATGGTTCTCCAAGAGTTGCCCAACACTTAAAAGAGGAAATCAATGGAGCTCCATCCACCTATGGTTGTCATGAAGCTGCCCTTCTGTTACAGACACTTTTTCATATGCATTCCCCATTCCCCAGTGGATTGTGGGCATGTTTCGGGCCCCTCCATTCTGACTAATGCTTTGTTTGTTGTCAACCTCAAATGGGAGTTTTCTCACCCTCTTACAGAATCAAACTCAAGGACTATTAGTATTTTTAGACAAGTGATAGAAATACACAAGGTGGTGAAGGGTTTCAACATAAAGATGTGAGAGCTGGACCATAAAGAAGGCTGAGCACCTTTCATTTTGGTGTTGTAAGAAGATCCAATCAATCAATACTACAGGAAATTAAGCCAAACTGTTCACTGGAAGATTTGATTATGAGACAGGGTTCCCCTAGAGAAGACTCTGGGAAAGATTGAAGGCACATGGATAAGAGGGTGGCAGAGGTGGAGATGGATAGATGAGGTCAGTGAAGCAATGAACATGAGCATGATGGAGCTCAGAGGAACATTGAGTGACAGATGTGCCTGACGTGCTGTGGTCCATAGGGTTATGGAGAGTCAGACTCAACTGAACGACTGAACAAAGTGTTGTGATGTCATGATCGTAATCCTTTCCAGATGTAATTAAGAATATTTATGGCATCCACCCAATGTCATATCAATAAACAACATAAATACTGACAATTCATATGGAAACTCTGTGCAGATGAACATTCCTTTAAATCAAGATATGCACGCAATATTTTTATTACTTAACGAGCAACTTATCTATATAATACACTCATGCGATTATTTTACGTTTTATGTTTTATTTAATATTTATTTATTTAATTATTTGTTTATTTAATTATGTAGTTATTCATTTGTTTTATGTTTTATTTAACACATTTTTTAAAATGTTAAAATAATTATAATGTAATTAATAAATATAATTACATTTTTTAAATAATAATAATTTAGCTCCTTGTAGCCAATAACCCTGATCCAGTGCAAATCAATGACCGGTCAATACAGAGATCACTACAGTATTTTTGTCTTGTTAATATTGGAAATAACTGATTTATGATATTCAGAAATGTTCTCCTTTTAGCTTAAAAATAGATTAATGCTAAACGTGCAACAATCTTACTTCTCATTGAAAACAGTTCCAAATATAATTTAAAGGACCAGTTAATTCAGCACAAGTTGGACCACACCACTGTAAATTTCTACTAAAAACATGTTGAAATACTTTTGAAATAGGTAACTTTTTCACAGAAAAAAACATAAATTAAGTCTCTGTTTACATGATACTCTGGCATTCCCCCAGACAGACTCACAGCAACAGCTCCTTGCAGAGAGCTGAAAGAGAATTAACCCTTCCCAAATTCATCTGTGCAGAGAAATGAATGCTGGAATCAGCTAAAGAGTACATTTGGGGGTTAACATCTCTGCTGCATTCTTGAAGTTTAGGGAAAAACTATAAATCTTTATGCTCACGGAGCCTTCACCGGTGTCGGCAGATATTGCTAATCATGGAACCGTCAGGAGTGTGTTTGTAAACAGACCTAAGACTGTAAATTTTAAGTTTTTAATAGTGCAATTAAAAAATAAAAAGATAATTTTAGCAGACAATCTTGTGCTCTTTCACACCATGAAGAGCTCTTACGGTGAGGTAAATTGTCCTTTAAAGTTACAGATAGTAACAAATATTTGAATGTCAACTGAATCTTCTTAAACACGTTGCATTTTTTACACTTGTCAACAAGCCTTTTTAGATTTTCCATCATATTTTTGTATTAATGATTTGTATAAAACAGAAAATAGGGCTTAGAAGGGTGGATCAGAAAGGCTGACTGACCATTTCATTTTACTACAAGAAAATGCTATTTTTAATTGTGTGATAAAAGTACTTTTTACTACCCATAGTTGTTAGTTAAGACATTTCTGGAACATTAGCTGTAAATGTATACATTTTAAGGTCTGTGTACATATTAGAGGTGATACAGAATTTCTAAAGTATTAATAGATTATTAAAATTAGCATCTTTAAATTAAGTTAATTTTTGTTAAATAAGTATTTGACCCAATTTAAATATACAGTATATATAACATTTACAGTTAGTTTTTTTGCTATTGATTTCTATGCAGAGTTCATTTACTCCCCTTAGATACTCTGTTGTTTTTGTTTTGATATTCAGTCATGTCCACCTCTCTGTGACCCTATGAACCACAACACGCCAGTCACATCTATCAGCTACTGCCCTTCTGAGATCCATCAAGCTCATGTTCATTGCTTCAATGACTGCATGACACTGCAAAGTCTTTAATCACTAAACTGGGTAAGTATAAGAATAATATAAATGAAAAAATAATTTGCCTAGGGAGGTCATAAGGAAGATGATTGACAGGTGTTAGGCACTCCACCCCTAGAATTCATAGGAAATATAGGAAATTTGGTTATTAAAGGGATATGGAGGTTCCTGGATGTTAATAGGTATATAATATCCCTGGGTACCCATTTACTTTTATGTACTTTATTTCATTAAGAAGTGCTTATAAGCTCTGTTTTTGCTCCCTAAAGTCATGCAAATAGTCCCTGTATGGGTCTGCCCACTGCAGTGTATGCAGACACAGACTCTGTAGGGCTGGGTGTACTGTGTCTCATACTAACCAATCAAAGACCATCTCTCAGATATATGCTGCTGAGACATGGTCCTTGATAGGCTAGGACTCCTTTCCTACAGAGTCTGTGTCTGCATATGCTGCAGAGGGCAAACCTATACAGTGACTATTTATTTGGTTTGGTTTGAGGCAGAAAACACGGAGCTTATGATAAAATACATCAAAGTAAATAGAAACCCAGGGATATTATATACCTCATAAAGGTCATTTCCCTATAACAATACTTTCTTAACCCTATGAAACCAACACAAACTGATTGCATTAATTAGAATTTGATTGTATACAAAGCAAGTCGTTACCCAGACACGCCCTGTTTACATAACATTTCATAGGTACCAGATTTAGTTTGTTCTCTTTCACCCCTTCCTTCCCTTTCTGTTATGACAGAGCCGCTGATATAATCCCCGACCTTAGTGTAAATGTGACGCTCTAATAATACTCAGCGTGTGGGCGAGGCCTCGGGACGCCATTGTTTTATTACTTCCTGTCCTAAGAGGAATACTGTTATTGTAAAGGGCGAAAATACTCCCCATATGGGCAGAGTCTATTTATTGTAATAATGTGGATCTGTTTTATAGTTACAATGTATCTCCTGTCTAATATCTACTGTATCTAATGTATATAGTATCTAATGTATTTATTACTAGTATATTGCTGGATATATTTAGCGATTCCCAAGTATTATTATTATTATTATTATTATTATTATTATTATTATTATTAATAATTGATAATAATAGTAAAAAAACTATTATCAGCAATAATAATATTAATAAAAATAATAAATAATAATAAGATTAATAATAATAAAACAATTAATATATTTTATTAATACCAATAATTAGCTTTGTAGAAGCCAAGCAATGGTGCCAAATATATTAGTAAATAATAATAATAATAACAAATAATTAAAATAATAATAATAGATAATAATAAAAAAAATACTAATAATACTAATACTACTACTGCTAATAATAATAATAAATTGTATTAATGTGCCTAGATGCCATTCATTTTCTTGAAGAAGTCAAGTAACAGAAAGTGATACAAAGTTTCCAATGGTAGCAATATCCCACTCCTTCATCCCCCTGTTATTCTATACAGCATATTTAAAAGTATCTGGAAGTTTCCTGGATTATGAAGTATCTGATGGAGGAGAATCCACAGGGTATGAAAATATTTTTTTTACATGAAAAATATCCCAAAATAAACATTAATAAACTTACCCTAAAGATGGCAACATTTCTTCAGTTGATTTTGAGAAGAAACGCTCTGGAAAATGCAAGTTGAATTAGCATAATATTCATAATTACTTATGGCCAATCAGAGGCAGGTACAACAACGTATCTGTTTCTCTCTCACTGGTTGAGATAAAGTTGCCTGGGAGGCAGCTGTGATAATGACAGCAGATTGACTAAGACTGAACTCCGCACAGCTCATTGGCTAGGACGCTATATATATATCTATATATAAACTAAGGAAAGTCCGCTGCTGCAAAGACCTATTAAGAATAGGAACCTGGAATGTTAGAACTATGAACCAAAGCAAACTAGATGTGGCCAAGAATGAGATGACAAGGATAAACATTGATATCCTGTGAATTGGTGAAATTAAATGGACTGGAATGGGACACTTCCCATCGGACAACCACCAGATCTTCTACTGTGGTCAAGAATTCCGTAGAGGAAATGGAGTGGCCATCATAGTCACTCAAAGAGTGGCCAAAGCAGTGCTCGGGTTATAACCCAATAAATGATTTCTAGTCAAATGCAAGGCAAGCCATTTAACATCACAGTGACCCAAGTCTATGCTCCAACCACGGATGCTGAAGAGGCTGAAGTTGTCTAATCCTTCGTCATAGATATAACACCAAGAAAAGATGTTACTGTCACCCTTGGAGACTGGAAGCTAAAGTAAGGGACCAAAAGACACCTAGAATAACTGGAAGTGTGGCCTTGGAGAACAAAATGAAGAAGGTCAGAGAATAATAGAATTCTGTCTAGATAATTCTCTGGTCGTAGTAAACACCCTCTACCAACAGCCTCCGAGACGACTCTACACATGGACATCACCAGATGGACAACATAGAAATCAGATAGACTATATAGCCAAAGATGGAGGAGCTCTATACACTGAGCAAAAACAAGACCTGGAGCGGACCGCGGCTCAGACCATGAGATTCTTATTGCAAAGTTTAGTATTAAACTGAAGAAAAGAGGGAAAACCGTCAGACAAAGTAGATACGAAATAATAATATCCCTTGTGATTATGCAGTGGAAGTAAAGAATAGCTATAAGGGACTAGACATGGAAGATAGACGGGCCGAAGAACTAGACATGGAAGATAGAATGCCTGAAGAACTAGACATGGAAGATAGAATACCTGAAGAACTAGACATGGGAGATAGAATGCATGAAGATCTAGACATGGAAGATAGAATGCCTGAAGAACTAGACATGGAAGATAGAATGCCTGAAGAACTAGACATGGAAGATAGAATGCCAGAAAAATTTTGTCCAACTGAATGCAGAATTCCAGAGGAGCAAGAAGTGGAACCGACTTTCTACAATGAGAGATGGAAAGAGATTGAAGATGATAACAGAATGGGTAAGTCAAGAGATCTCTTCAAGAAAATTGGGGACCTCAAAGGCACCTTTCATGCCAGAATGATATACGACAAAAATGGTAGGGATTTAACAGAACAAGATCAGATAAAGAAGAGGTGGCAGGAATACACTGAGGATCTATACAGGAACGATCTTAACAGCAGTGATGACCTCAGTAGACCTCTATGCTTTGTCCAATGAGCTGGAGCCAGACATCTTGGAGAGTGAAGTGAGATGGGCCCTAAGTTGTCTTGCTGATAATAAGGCTGCAGCAGGTGGTGGAATCCCAATTGAACTATTCACAATCCTACAGGATGATGCTGTGACAGTGCCACTTGCCTTATGCCAACACTTTTGGAAAACTCAACAATGGTCAATAGACTGGAAAAGGTCAGTCTACATCCCAATCCAAAAAAAGCAGTGCCAAAAAGTGCTCTAATTATCGAACAATTGCACTAATTTCACATGCCAGCAAGGTGATGCTTAAGATTCTACAAGCTCAACTCAACTCAACAATATATGGACCAGGAACTACCAGATATACAAGCCGAGGCCGCAGAGGAAGAGGCACAAGAGATCAAATTGCCAATATCCGCTGGATAATAGAGAAAGCAGAGAGTTCCAAAAATACATTTACTTCATCTTCATAGACTATTCTGAAGCCTCTGACTGTGTGGATCACAACAACATGTAGCATGTCCTTAAAGAGATGGGAGTACCTGATCATCTCCTCCTCCTCCTGAGGAATCTGTAGGTGGACCAAAAAGCCACGGTCAGAGCTGAACATGGGACAACAGAATGGTTCAAGATCGGAAAAGTACTGCGACAAGGTTGTATATTGTCACCTTATTTATTCAACTTATATGCAGAATACATTATGCGTAAGGCCGGACTGGATGAATCCAAAGCCGTAATTAATATTGCTGGAAGAAATATCAACAATCTCAGATACACCGATGATACTACTCTGATGGCTGAAAGTGAGGAGGAACTAAAGGACTTATTGCTGAGGGTAAAATAAGAGAGTGCAGAAGCTGGCCTGGTGCTCAACCTTAAGAAGATGAAGATCATGGCAAACGGCAATCTCACTCTCACAGAAGTGAAGGCAGTGACAGATTTTATTTTCCTCGGGTCCAAGATCTCTTCAGATGGTGACTGTAGCCATTAAATTAAGCTGTTTGCTACTGAGGAGGAAAGCTATGGCAAGTCTGGACAAGCTAGTAAAAAGTAAAGATATATCAATGCCAACAAAGGTCCCCATAGTTAGAACTCTGGTATTCCCATTAGTAACATAGAGATGTGTGAGCTGGACCATAAAGTCTGAGCGTCAGCGAATTTGCACCATTTAATTGTGTTGTTGGAGAAAACTGCTTAGAGTCCCTTGGACTGCAAGAAGATCCAATCAATACTACAGGAAATGAAGCCAAACTGTTCACTGGAAGGTTTGATCATGAGGCTACAGCTCAAATATTTTGTCCATTTCATGAGAAGACAGGATTCCCTAGAGAAGACTCTGATACAGGGAAAGATTGAAGGAGCAAGAAGAAGATGACAGCAGGGGCAGAGATGGATACATGAGGTCATGGAAGCAATTAGCATGAATTTAATGGAGATCACATTGGCGGTTACTGACAGATTTACCTGGCGTGCTGTGGTCCATAGGGTCACTGAGAGTCGGATACAACTGAACAACTAAACAACTAAACTATATATATATATATATGAAGCTGATATAACTCAGACCCACACCACACAAGCACTCACAGACACACTCCATGCCAGTGGAAGTCCCCTGATCTGCCATTGTTGCCATGGGCTATAACATCAGGATGGATTTAGTCGCTCAGATAATTGATATTGGCACTTTATATCATTGTAAGCATTGGCAATAAAGCTGCCTGTGATTGATGGGTCTGTATTGTGAAGGTTTCCTTAATATCGTTAGTGGTTTAAGTGCAGCAATTACAGAGCAGAGACCGCGTTACGTGTCTGGACTCTCTCCCACTGTCACAAAGAGAAGTCAAGTAGCCGTCTCTTATCCTGGACTCAGACACTCTGACAGTTCTCGGCTGACTGAGCTCGGCGCGGTCAGGTGTCATGTAGCTGAATATTCCTGTCAGTGGCAGAGCTTGTGAATGGCGGGCCCCGGTGCAAAATAACTTAGGGCCCCCTTGCACATCATCCAAAATGGGTCAATAGAAACCCCCAAATAAATGTAGTTGATCAGAAAACTTATAAGGTGATCAGATTATCGTTCTATAAACGTAATTTTTTGCTCTCTTAATAAATTGAAAGAATTGCCGATATCACAACCCTGTTGTGGGCCCTGGTGCTTTGCACCTGCTGCACCAGCAGTAGCTCCACCACTGATTTTTGTCCATAGAGTTGTTATTGAAGCTTTATACTACAAGCTGGGAAATACAACTTGGGCTGGGGATAACTCTGAGGTTTTGGTTCTGCAAGATCGTTACAAATAAAGAATAATAATAATTATAATAATAATCTTCTATCGTACACAGATGTACATAATAAATGTTATTTACAGTATTTTGTTTTGCAGGGTATAGGTTAAAAATTAAGAGAATATTTTTTCATAAGGAATCCTTGTTTTAAAGGGATAAGGAAGGTTTCTGGAACTTACTTGGGGCCTCATTCAAATGTGATCCGGCAAATTGAATAGGGCTCTATATAAGCACAGAGCATATTATTTTACAGAAGTTTTTAGTTAGTGACGACCTCGCTTTTGGATAGAAGATCACTAACTAAAAACTAAAAAAATTATGCTCTGTGCTTATATAGAGCCCTATTCAATTGGACGTAACGCATTTGAATGAGGCCCTTGGTGTGTAATATACTTATGTGTTTATTTACGTATATGTATGTTTGTTTTATTAAGAAGCAATTAAATGCTCTGTTTTTATTGCCTAAAATCAAATAGTCCCTGTATTTGTCTGCCCACTGCAGCGTTTGCAGACACAGACTCTGTAGGGCAGATGTGCAGTGTAGTGTCCCAGCCTATGAGGCACCAAGTCTCAAAAGCATGTTGCAGCATGTTTTCTGGGGCGTGGTTCCTGATAGGCTAGGATGCTATAATCAGAGTCTGTGCCTGCAGTTGCTGCAAAGGGCAGTCCCATACAGGGACTATTTGTGTGATTTTAGGCAGTAAAACAGAGCTTATAAGCACTTTTTAATCAAATAAAGGACATAAAAGTAAATGGAGACATATATACCTGTATAATTTATAAATTCAGTCTTTTTATCCTTATTAGACTGGAAGGTTCTGCAAATAGTTCTGTATTAGTTGGTGGGCAAATGTTTCACAAATATTCTTTTTTTAGACCAAATCACAGGTCAAATGGAAGCTACATTTTGTTATATGTTTATTTGCTAAACTCTATACAGTTTATACAGCTTTGTGTACTAATCAATAAATACAAACCTTAAACAAGCACTGGCAGATTACCTGATTACAGAGGTTTCCAGCAGAGTGATTGCAAGTCATCTAAATCTGTCAAACCTGAGGAGTCTGGCAGCAAAAGGAGCAAGTAGGAGAAGACACTGGAGTGCTGAGACTGTGTGAAACCTGGGTGCTAATCTAGAACTCCTGCTGGGTGTGAGTGCACCTTCCTGGGAGTGCGCAACTTCAGCTTCTCTCGTAGCAGAGGATGTTGTGTCTGCCGCAGAAACCTGACATGTCCAGAGCCATAAAGATAATGTAACGGTGCCAATACGGGCTTGGATAGTGGAGACTGAGCCGAAAGCCCATCCTCATGTCCCACACAGGTCAGCTGGCCCTTATAATTACTCAGGATACACTTATTTAACTGCAGCAAAGGATGATGGGTAATGCCATGCATTACGGGCTTGGAAGGCCATGCAAAGTGGAGACTGAGCCGAAAGCCCATCCTCATGCCCCACACAGGTCAGCTGGCCCTTATAATTACTCAGGATACTCTTATTTAACTGCAGCGAAGGATGATGGGTAATGCCATGCAAATAATGCATACAATGTATTACCTTTTTGCCTCCATCAACATTTGCCCAAACATGCATAATCCGGATTAAAAGTACAGACTGCGGAAACCCCATGACCAGCACCACATGGATATTGTGACTGGTAAAGGTGATGCGTTGGCTACTACCCAAAATCCTTAGCTCTAGAGGAAAAATCAGATTTTTTTGTTTTTTTAAACATATACTGTTTCCTGAATTTATAATGTAGGCATTTTAATAACATAAATAAAGTGTGTTCCTTGTTATACCTATATATGTGTATATTTATATATATATATGTTTCCTAAAAGTGGGAAATGAGCCACGAAAGGTGGTGAAACAATAAAAGGTGGAGACTGGATTCATGAAAAGATGGATTTTGTACTTATGGAAAGTGGAGATTAGAGTTATTAAAGTCTTAGCCCAGAGCCCTTAAATCCGAGCAACAGAAGATGACGCTCAGAGATATCAAAGCCAAAGATCCAAATCAAGAAAGCTAGAAATTGTTTAAAATTTGACCCCTGAAAGGTCATGGCCATTGGAGCCATGAAGGATGAAGAGAAGAGCCATCCAGACTGAAGGTTGGAACCATAATAGATGAAGATTAGAAATCAGAAACACGTTGGGTGAGATACATACTGTATATAACCAGCTACATCCTACTGATGAGGCCCAACGTAGGCCGAAACACCTGTCTGGGGTCTGCTTTTTCTACTGTTCAGGGTAGAATTCCCCGGTATTTTGGGGCTGGGTCACTGTAATGAGTGGGACCAGACTGATATAATACAGGATATTCCTTTGTGACACGGGCACAAGTGGCTAAAAGAAGTTGCTCTCAGAGTGGATTTTCAGGCCCATAGAATTAACCTATAAAGGTATATAACACCCGCCCAATAAATAGCTCCCATCTGGATCTCTACCTTGTCGTGGTGAAGGGGCTTGTGTACTTCAATGAAGCTGTGAACTATACCATGTAAGGTCACCCAACATGGGCAGGTCATAGCAGAGAGGTCAGACAAATCAAAGTCAACTGGAGAAGGAAATTACACCCACTTCAGTATATTTGCTTAGAAAACCTTATGGATAAGCACGACCAGAAACATTATGATGGTTGTCTCTGGTCCACAGCATCATGGAGATTCGAACATGACTGAACAACATCAATTAATTGCCCAGTGAAGACTTGGCGGCATTGCGCACACATAACTGTGAAAACTAACAACTGATGTAAATGTTGAAGCAATACAATTATTATTATTATTATTATTATTATTATTATTATTATTATTATTATTATGGTGTCTACACACAGTAATGTAGATGTCGGAGCCACTATATGGCGCTCTTTGCGCGCACTCATCACTTTCCCACTGAAGAATATAAAATGCCTCGTGTAACTCCAGAATCTCATTACAACATAGTGCTGGATTAACATGTAATTAGTTTCCTTAAATCATCTTGAAGACTCTCCCGTCCCTAAATCAAGTCATCTGCATGTGTTCCTTACTATATGATGTTTGCAAAACAATAAACGTTATGCATTAAACATCACCTTGTAGTAAGTCACAGGAATAAAATCCAGCTCTCTGATTAAAATACTACATCAAACTAACATACAGTCTATCACTTTCTGCCGCCATTACTAAAATGTGTAGGATTTTGCTTGATTTATTGCGCATTGCGTTATGCGCGGAGGAATTCGCTTAGCGAATAGCTGTTTTTATTATGAACGAGGTAAATCTTAGGATACAATATTTCTTTTGCTTTAGTTCCGTACCTTTGCAGAGCGGTTACACTGATTGTTCAGACTCACTTTATTTAGTTTGATTTATATTCCTTCTTCTAATCATCTGCAGGTGACATTTGTTAGCGCACAAGACGTTCAGCCCATCCGCATGTCCCACACAGGTCAGTAAGCCCGTACAATACAGTAATGCAGCTAAGGATTATGGGTAATGCCATGCAAATACTACACAATGTATCAGCTTCCTACCGCCATCAACATGAAACCATTAGGATATGTACATAGTGTGCGTTAAAGGGGTATAGGTGTTACAGATATATAATATCACTGGGTATCTAATTACTTTATGTGCTTATAAGATCTGTTTTTACTGCCTAAAATTATACAAATAGTCCCTGTATGGGTCTGCCCTCTTCATCACATGAGGAATGGAGTTGTCTGTGATTAACAGCCAAGTCAGTTATAGGCTCCCTGCATGCTCCTGGAAGCATCCATGATAATTAGGTTAGAATGCGTATGTGATGGTTACATTTCTGGAAGAGGATAGGTGTCAAACACCAAAAGATATAATGATTTAACAAATTGCTCCCGGCCACTAATAAGATTAACACCCCCACTCATGCTCCAAGCTAGCAGCAACTAATCAAGTCAGACAAAATGGAAACTTTGTATATGCAAACTTAATTTTTAAAAATGTGGATGTTTGTGTCTCCACAATGCGGCTTCGTGTGGAGATACACAAAGGCATACAATTATTATTTACCTAGACAGCTTGCGATGTTATTGTCTCTAAGCAATTAAAGAACCATTTAATGTCATGCATTTTATGTATTAATTAGACAATGATCGTTAATAAAACATCAGCTTGTAACGCTCCAGTTGAGCTGCTTGTCTGGACCCTTATGAGATCATCAAGGAGTGGGAGCAACTCTGACTGGGAGGCAGTCCTAAATGAAGACTTAGGCCTCCATTCAATTGAGCAATTGTTAGTTAATGGAGCCCGTAAAATAATTTGCTATTCAATTGGCGTCTTTTAGCGAGCTGCAAACTGCAGGTTACAAGCGGAAAATCCCTGCGATTGTTAAAATAGTAACCTCAAACCATCTTAGCCTTTGATCTTTCAAGCCCGTAAATTTTACAAATGCAAATCGCTATTCAATTGCTACAAATCCTCAAGTCGGCAATTGTCTTCACACCCAGCAAATGTAGAAGAAAGTCCTACGGGTACCAGATAGGACTCGCAAGGGGTTAAACACCTGATCGTAGCACTGTAAATGCAAATAATAAATCACTACTGCACTTTAAAAGATGGGGAAAGCGATGACAGACATTGGAATTTATTGCACAACAGTCAAATCTGCAATCATTTTTTATTGTTTCATTTCCGTGTTAAATTGCTACCAGGAATCAAGGTGTTAATACATCATGGAACCCACGTGGACGAGAACATTTCCTTCATTCATTTTTATTCTTTTGTACAATGCTGGTTTGCGAGTCTGATCGCATATCTGACCTCTAAACGCTAATTGATTGCTGTGTAACCTCCATGTTTTACTGACGTCATGATGGCGGCCTCATTCACGGCCTGGATCATGCTCTGAAAAGCTACTTACGGGTGCATGGTTTACGCTTTAAGCTTTCGGCCCGGTAGTTGTGTCCTTGTGCAATTGAATCGCTCTGTAACTGTTGCAAATTTCAAGCCCGCAGACTTACGTCTGGTATGAAGGCAACTGCGGGCAATTGAATACAGGACTTAATGTGTTAAATTGGTTTACCCTGACTAGAACTCAAGCCATTTAGTATTTACTCCTAGTCAGGGTTGCTCAGGTTCCTTGTTGATCTTGTAAGGGGTGCGTCATGACCCAGGGATGGGGGTCCAACTCAGCTCTAGAATCCTCCTGCCTTGGTTACAGGAAACCTTCCTTGAGTGGATTTCTCAGTGACCGGCTTCTATTCCAGGACTAACAGGATGAAGGACAGGAAACAATGGGTTAAAAATAACAAACAGAGAATATAACCTCTAAATAAAAGTCAGATCACCAGGATTATGTCCCCTAGAAGAGTCTTTATTGGGACATTTATAGACCCTGTAATATCTCCCTGGACAATCTGGGGGTGGGGGAGTTAATCCCATCACAGGGTTAGCTGGTAACTACATCACAAACTTAAACATGTTCAAAGTTCCCTTCTAAACTAGTTAACACAGTCATTCTACTTCTTATTCTACTTGGATGCTCTGGCCACAAACAGATAATCCCAGGTTGTTACATTGTTTTAATGTCATGTCTCTGGTGATGGAAGAAGCAGGGACCGGAATGGGGGGGGGGGGGGGGAGGAAAAAGAGGGGACACATATGTTTCCAATAGATGTTAACTTGTCCCCAAAAAGGGTGGAGACAAACAGCTTAACTGGGTTTACAAGTTGACATTTAAATTAAGTTTAAATTGAATATTGTGAATTTTCTTAATGGTCAGTGTCTAATGGAAACATCTTGATCCTGTTCTTAGGCCTCTCAGTGCTTCTTTAAGGATGACTCTCAGGCTGTAGTGTATATTTAGGAAAAAATCTGTAAAATTATCTGTGAAAGTATCTACACCAGAGCTCATAAATTGAAGCCGTGGCAGCTCCCTCACAAATCACGATGTTTTATGGGTTTGCTCCTGAGCTAAGTCAAGGCAATTCTGATTTATTCTGCTGATCCATCTTTTAGGCTGTTAAGTGGATTGCTTAATGTTATTAAATAAGCTGCAAAGCACAAGTAAGCGTCTGACAGACACAGGAAATATGGACGGCGCTGTGACTTTAAATATGATTTTTGTCTGGAGGTGAAATTCAATGTTCCATGAGATACTTGTGTGGAGTTTAGTCCATAAAGCAGTCAAAGTATTAATTATTCTAATTGGTGATAATGTAAAGAGATTCAACAAGCTCATTGAGTCAACAGGATCAGGTCTTAGTGACATAGCACTAGACCTCGTTAACCTCGTTAAGGGTTCATTAAAATAGGCTTAATTAAGGCACATCCAGGTCTGCCAGATAATGTGCTCTTGATATTGTCATAGTCCGTTCTTTGAATTCAGTCCGGTCTTGGTCAGGTATTGTTGTTTAATCATTTTTTATTAATTTATTTATACTGATTAGAAAAAAAAGCACATAATGACCTGTGTACATAGGCACTGTCCGGGGTATGGGATGGGGGAGCAAGGATTGGGCGTTATAATATGGCCCCTCTGCACCCCGGGCTTCAACACAACTGTCCCCAGATACCTGAGAAGGTTTCAATGTATCTGCTGACACAATCAAATGTAACAACTTTCCACATATTTGGCAAACACAATGAATTTACCCTAAAAAAAAGGTCCCACACTGGTTGAGTATGGATTATGGAGTCTGGATGCGAGAGTGAGAGCATTATGCCTTTTTTTCATCCATATATCTTGGTTTTTATATGGCTTCTGATGCTCCATCCTCCTTGAGTTGGCTGTGATTGGCAGCTTGGCAGTGGTGATGTCCCTTCTGGAGGCTGTCTTTGAGTCTCAAACCCAGAGACTGATTGAAGGTGGCAAAAATATATCAAGTGTTATGCCCTGACTCACCTTGCCGTATATCTTTCAGCTTGTGTCTCAAGTAAGTGAAGTTGTATGTGTATTTACACAGCGCTATGTATTTAGAGACATTTCAGGGCCTTCACAGGATGAGGATGATGATGAGGACATGGTGGGAGTGGTATTTTGTGGGCGGGAGGAAATTATCCATCCAAGCCATCCCAGTGTCTTTTACTATTTCCTCTCACACGCTCTCTTTTTCTTTCTAACTTAATCTATATCTTTTTGTCATAATTCCACATAATATTATTTATTTTTACATTTTATATCCATTTTTTGTTTAAAAATGTTTTTCGGCGGGTGTTGAATTTTGGACATAATCTGGTCAGTCAAGTTGCCTTGTGTCCATCTCTCTACTTGCCCAATCCTATTATACATACGTTTTGCGGAGTCTTGAATCTCCGTCTATCAAGGCGATTGTATGTAGACATCATCATCTAACCACAAAGCCCCAAGATCCCATGACATGAACCAAAAAGCTCAGTCTGTAGCCAAAACTCAACAACTAACCCATTTCTATTATCTGACATTTTGCAAACTTTTCTTTTCTTCTCTTCCTTACCTATCATTTATTGGGTTTTGCAGCATTTACAGAAACACTGTATAAATAAGATATATAAATGAATAAGTGAAGTAATAAAACAGTACATCGGTGTCCACATTTGAACATCTAAAATAAGTTAAGTCCTGTTCAGAAATACAGTTATTGCACTGCACTCTGGGAAACTGGGTGGGGACATGCAAATGAGCTTGCAATGCATTTTAACTCTTTAATTCTATATAACTTTATACATGGCTCCTTTTAGGCATATACTCGCTGTATAGCACAGCTTTAAAGTGGCACCCAACCTTTTTTGCGCTCTACAATTGTGCGCCGATTACAGGGCGACGACATCAGCGCGCTGTGAAAAAATGGGAGCAGTCAAAAGTGCACTAACGACGCTACCACTCACACTAAAACCCTCTGATAGGATTTGCTGACATGCCCCCTCCTCACAGGACTCACCCACTTACACATTCACTGTATCACCCTCACACATCCCACCACAGCCCTTCCCTCACATATACAGCCCCCCTCACTTAGTACCCCCTCTCCATCCCTTGACTAGACTTACCCTCACAGTTACCCCCTTCTCAGGACCCAACCTCAACCCTCAACCCCTCCTTGCGCACCATTCATTCACACTCCATACTTAATTAACCCTCACTCCTCACACAGTTACACCCCCCCAACACCTTGCACTGAACCCATCACACCCCCCATCACACATCATAAAGGACTTAACTCCCCCTTTCTCATCTCCCCTCTTACTCCCCCAACACTTCAATTCCTCTCTGGTCTCCCCCCAACACCCCTTCTTAGCACCTCTTACTTGCCCCCTCACCTGGCCTTACCCCATCTTACCTGCAGTCCGGGAGGTGCGGACCTGTCAGATGTGCTCTCGTCTGGCGAGCAGTTGTGGACGCGCGCATTTGTCCACGCACTGATGATGGCACTCTGTTGTCGAACGCGCTAAGGACGTGGCCCCCTTTAAAGCATATCATAGGTTGGATTATGCACGAGTTAGGAGCAAGATCTTGATGTGCTTCCACCAAGAGTCACATCAATCTGAAACTGACGACCAGAAGCACAGGCGGCGAAAGGAACCGGACCTGATTTGTTCAGGGTCACTGGCGGTGCTTAAACGCCTTGTTTGCAGATACTTCTTTTATGTTATTACTCCGTCTGACAGCCGACTCTGGAAGATTAATAGCTCCGATTGGGGATGTTATTGACAGGCAGGCGTATTTTGATTAACCTTTGGACTTCCTTTGTCTAATTCTAGTTAACCTATTAAAAGGTCTTTATTGTATAGTCTGCATCTCAGTTTGCCTCTGGAACCTACAACTGACCTCATCTGAACGCTCTGGTTTTAAAGCCATTTGCATTTCGTTTAGTGTTATATTTCCTGCTATTGTTGAGCTGTAAATTTGTGGCAACATTTTTTTGGAGAGTTGGGACCATGCGCCAGTTAAATGCTAACTAGTGTTTTCCATACTTTGGTCACAGATAAGTGCTCTGTAAGAAGATCAGTAATAATGAAGATCAGTAATAATGAAGATCAGTAATAAATGTTTTATCTTTATATATATATCAAAATTATCACGCAGCATGGATGGTCTTATCGATTATTTTTTTCTTTTTAAGTGTCCTCATATAACATGCCAATTTGTATTACAATATTCATAATAAATTACCCCAATATATTTAACAAATGAAGCTGAACACTTTATTGAATATTTTAGGGATAAATAAGGATCAATGTTTGTTCATACAATCTGGTGGCAGAAGTGGGATCACTGATCTTTTACTCAATAAATCAGTGTCAGAGCTACTGTTGGTGCAGCAGGTGCAAAGCATAGCAGGTTGGGAGCCCTCTACTAATGGCACCAGCCTGGAGTAAAGGGAATCTTAATTTATTAGGTGAGGGACACATAATCATCAACGTCTAACATGAGCATATGTTTTTGTCTTTTTTTAAAATCTACAGGATGTATATAGATGTTGCAAGGGGGACCCACATTGTTTTGCCCTGTGGCCCTATATTTATTAGCTTCACCTCTGCAATAAATGATTGTATTGCAACCAGACACCAAGATAATGTGCCCATACTGACCTAATTACAGTATACAACCACTCTAGAAGATCATTGACTTCCAAAAATGATAACACTTAAGGTTAACTCTGCAAAAATGACTGAAAAATACTAAAATTAGTCTTCAAAGTTCCACTATGGTGGAGAGAAAGCTTAATTATACAACTGTACATCTTTATTATTCAACTATATAAATAAATTGGATGGAGCTCAAGAATTAGCCCAGCAGGAACGTACCCTGGTCCTTAGTAGGATCCTCCAAACTAATGGATTGTATAAAGATCTAATTCTAAGAACCTTTTATTAATTATATTGACAGTTTTATTCCCTGCTTCTCCTGTAAGTGGATATATATTGATTATGCTGTTACTTATACTTCTTAATACTATGCCATCTTTGTCTATTTATAGTTGAGGATGAACCAACCCTATAACCAACATTAATCCTGAATTAGAGAGAGAAAAGCCATCGTAGACTTGGGATGTATTGGCATATCTTGTATTATTATTATTATTATTATTATTAGTAGTAGTAGTAGCATTAATATATATATATATATATATATATATATATATACATACTGTATATATATATATTATTTTTTATTTATTTATTTATTTTTTATTTATATATAATGAATGGTTTTATTGGTTATTCATAATAAAATGTGCAAAAAAAACAAAACAAAAAAAAAACAAGCATTTTACAGTTTCAGGACAATATACCATGCATTCAATGTTTCCATTTTTCTATATTTAATTTTTTGCCTACTTCCATCCTCCGGCTCACACAAATAAATCAGCATATGTAGCTAACTGATTTTCTGATGTCTTCTTGGTTACCATAAATGGATTTCTTCCCAATGTTTTTTCACAATAGGAGATCACTTGCACTTTTTTGTGTTCTTTTAACATAAATTTAAAAAAAATTCTGAGCTTTTATTTTTCTAGCAAAAAACAACATTGATTTTTTTTGCTTCTCACAACGCCATCTGTCTTTGTCTGTTTAACCATTTAATTCACCAGTTAATACTTGTTTGTTATTCCCATTATTTTTCTTCTGATAAGATAAATCAATGTCTGTATTACTCAGTATTAGCCATTGTTCTAGACGTTTCATGGCTGCCCTCTGTGACTGTTGGGCCTCACCCTCCAGTTATTAGACCAGCGAGTATTTTAAGGCCAGGCTTTGTTTCTTTCTCTCTATCTCCAATATCACACCGTGCTGAGGAACTGCTCAAACAAACTTATCAGGCCCGGTCACTCCTTCTGTTGTGCTGTATTTGTGGTGCCCTCGCCGTGAGCCTGGCACAGCTGCCGAGAGGCCCGTGCCAAGATACACTGCATTCATAGATTAGAGAGAAAAACCATTTTGGGCCTCACTGAACACTCTCAATCCTAAATGTGACGCTCTAGTCTCGTATTGTATTGTAAAGAGCTGAGAAGAAGCCTCCAAACGCAACGTCACTTCTCCTAGGTCTCATAAGTGAAACCTCACCTGTCCCTCTAGGTGTCGATCTCTAGAAGAGAGTGACGTGATGTCTTGGTGGTTTATTCTCTCTCAAAACTAAACCGTCTCCTGGATTGTTGTTTTAAATAATGAAGTCTGTCAAATGCAGAGGTGGAACATGCGATCAATACGATGACTGAAGATCAATAACTTCAAGAATTACATTGGATAATTGCCCTGACATGCGGGAGAGGGACTTATATCATTATCTGAGAGCACTTTCTTAGACATAAAAAATAGGGAACCCAGTATTTCTTCAATAAAAAAATACTTCTTTTGAATTATTACTGTTAACTACTTAATGTATTGGTCATAAAATAAAAAACAATAAATTTTTCGCACATACTCTCAGTCTCAGGCAGTCTCGTTGGACTAGTGATGGAAATGTGTGGGCGTCTCAAACATCATTATTTTCTTTTCTGGGTATTATTTAAATATTTTACATTTAGTAATTTTATGAAGTTTGCCTAAATAATGTATATTTTTCTCTCATCAGTCTGCTTTTGGGCAGCAAGACATTAATATTTGTATATATTTTAAAATATGTGAACTGGACGTATAGTTGAGCCTCAGCTACAGTCAACGAGGGATGTCCTTACGTTAGTGAATGCAGGGCCCTGGTGCTTAGAACAATGCAGGGCCCCCCTCTAATATAGATTATAAATAGAATATACATATATATTTACAGGGTTATTATGACTTCTGACATCGGCAGTGTGTAACCAATGAAATACAATGAAACACAGCATGTGTCATCACCTGGCTTGGTGGGTACATAATGTGACATGTAGGCATTCTGCAAACATACCAACTATCGCTGTAATGGGTAAAACATGCAATTGTGTCTGACTTTGAAAATGGGATGGTCATTGGCTTTCGGCCAAGGGTGGCAGTATTTCTGAAACAGCGTAGTTTGTGAAGTCCCGTAACTGCACAAACAGGATTATTGTGAATAAACTGCATGGAAACTGAGGTGAACGTCGGCTGCAAAGGTGTGTGAGGCCAACCGTCACGCTACAGTTTAGCAACCCTATGGACCTATGCTGACGAGGGTTCATAGGCAGAAACGGCTTCAATTTGCACTACAGTACTGAAATATAAGCTCTTCTGATTGGCAAAGGGTGACACAGTTATCCAGAGAGTTTATGTGAGCCACATACTAGTAGGAATGCAGGGGTTAACTTTCCTGCTCAGTTAATTAGCTTCACTTGGGCAGCCCATATTTAAGATTGCTCCTGAAGTATGGGAGGGGCTGCTTATGAAGGATTGTCTGATGAATTGTCTTACCTGGAGAAAGACACACACAGTGAGACAGCAGCCTGTAATCAATGACTGCTTTAAGCAGTGTGGAGACCTGAAAATCTGAAGAAATTACAGGCCAGAGATTTTATAAAACTTTTGCTACTTTGCTCCACCCAGGTTTATTGAGAGCTGGATATTGTCCTCCATAAAAGTGACTGAAACACAGACACAAACCCGAGGATGCTGGGAACTTGTCCCATGCACTGCAGAACAGACACAAAAGTATATATACACATTATATATATATATATATATATATATATATATTAAAAAAACTACTCTCTACAACAATCACCACACAAACCAGGCACTCACACCATACTGAGGATAGGCAGTAACCGTGAAACAGTGCTGTATGTGGTTAAGTGACCTGGTTTGTGAATAAAGCCATGTTTAAAATGGTTTGGATTGACAGAGTGATAGTGCATTATGTGACCTCATTTGCATGTCCCGCCCAGTTTTCCCAGACTGCAGTGCATATACTGTATTTCTGAGAAATTTGAGCATGAAATGAGTTTTCATCAACTTATTTTTAGACATTCAAATGGAATCCCTAATGTACTATTCCTAATTTTTCCTACTATATATATGCATAGAATATAGGGGTTTATTTATCGTGCAAAGGATAAAACTGTAGACAAGGAGAATGCAAAGGTAAAAATAAAATATCTCCACTTCCTGTATTTTCTATGGGAGCAATTTATCAAGAGAGAAAAACCTTTTAACTTTCATAAATAACTCCTACAGAATACACAGGAAATAGGGATATTTAGCTTCTTGACCCCACTGTGTCATAAGATGCCTATATATTATTATTACTCTATATTTATAAAGCACCAGCATTTTCTGTAGCACCATTTACAAAATAGAATAAAGTACAGTGAGTATATATTCTTGGAATTAGCTTATTTGTTTTTTTTGGCCAATTCATGGATATGAAGTACAGGCACAACACTCATCACTTTGGTCTCGCCAGGAGAGTCTCTTTGGGGAGGGACTTCAGGATGGCCTCTGCATCTTTGGGATAGGGGGGCTTTGCATGATAACAGATTTGTTGGACCCCCGCTCATCCTGCCAATTGGTTAATCCAACAAGGAGATGCTGGATAACGGAGGATGCCGGATAATTGGTGTTCTACCTGTTAATCCCCTTCTGAATCACTACTATGATGTGATGGAAAGGCTTGTGTAGTTCAATGAAGCTGTGAGCTACACCATGTATGGTTGCCCAAGGTGGGAAAGTCATAGAAAAGAGGTCAGACAAATCACAGTCCACTGGACGAAGGAAGAGGCAACTCACTTCAGTATCTTTCCCAAGATAACTTTATGGACAGACACAACCAGAGACATAACTATATGGCACTGAACGATTAGCCCCTCAGTTTAGAAGGTGGCTACAACATTACTAAAGAAGTGTCTGGACAAGCTATTAAAAAGTTTGATCATGAGGTTGAAGCTCATATATTTTAGCCATATCTTGAGAATACAGGATTCCCTAGCGAAGATGAATGGTGGGAAAGATTGAAGGCTCACGAAGAATGGGATGGCAGAGATAGAAGAGGTCATTGAAGCAATGAACATGAGCTTGATCAAGCTCAGAGGGGTAGTGACTGATAGATGTGCCTGGCGTCCATAGGGTCATGGAAAGTGAGACACGACTGAACAACAACAATAATACAATATCAGATCTTCAGGGTGGCTGTAGCTCTGATAAATTATCACAATAGCCAAATCCACGGTCTCGGGTGGCTGGCTTAATACTCATTCCACCCGCTTCATCCATTGTGTTTGGGCTTTGGAAATCATTGTCATGTGATGTAAACAAGCCGTTTCTTGCCCAAACTTCATACGCTCCATTGCATTGCGAAAATATCTACTTAGCTTTAAAAAAAAAAAAGGAAAATATTTCAAAAATCATAATAAAGCTTTATTTGCGGAGCAGGAGTTAAAAAAAAAACACATTTCTTTCTGCCAGCTGCAATCCTAGGGGATCAAGGTTTTTTTTTTTATATATAATTTAAAGTGTTGTATTGTATTAGATGTAGATGCGCACAATCCCCAGGACAGACTTAGAATGACCTCCTGATTAATTAAATGCAGCCATGAATTCTTATCTGGATGTTTTCTGTGAAATAGCTGACCTTGAGGGTGAAGCCGTCATGTAAGAGCTATCCCCTGACCTTACACGCTCATTGACATATTAACAGAGATCCGGTAAGTATGTGAGCCTTTTTTTACAATCTGCGACATCGGATCACATTAGACAATGCCGGGTATGGATACAAATGACTGCTCCGCGCACAATAACCGAGCAATACATTGTTCAAGTAATTGTGGAAATGGAACTGCTACATTGTATCAAACATTACAACAGGATTCATTGAATTGTAATATATAAAGATGTAAATAATTATATACCCACTGTCTACAAACTTTACAGAGAAAATGCCTCTGGGTTTTATTGTAAGAAAAAAGTGACAGTTATAGTCACAGTTTATTTTTAAGAAATATCAGGATCCTGTGTTTATATATATATATATATATATATATATACACATACACACACATACACACACATACATACACATACATACCTCTTTTAATGCTGTAGATTCACTCCTAGAAAACCAAGTGCTAAATGAAAGTCAATTTTAATATACGGTAAATCACAGTAAACTTGGTTTTAAAATTCATTTCATGGCTCTTGGTGTTTTGAATGATACACAAGTATTGAATCAGTGTTAATTGAGGATTTTTTGGTGAATCTCTGTGTTATATTGGATGGTGGGGGTGATAAACGGGGTCTCCCTGTATATACCTAACTTATAGACCCTAAATTACAAAGCCCTCAACAACAGCGCACCCCCATACATCTCTGCTCTCATCTCCAAATACTCCTCCACACGCCCTCTTCGTTCTGCTAACGACCTTCTTCTTTCTACCACTCTTGTCACCTCCTCTCACTCCCGCCTCCTGGACTTTTCTCGTGCTGCCCCTATTCTCTGGAGCTCGTTGCCTCGCTTCACCAGACTATCCTCCTGCCTTAAATGCTTCAAAATTCAATAAAAACGCACCTCTTTAAAGAAGCCTATAACCTTCCTCCCTAACATGCTCAGCGCTTCTCTCTCCCTGCTGTACCACATACAAACTTTAACCTTTAGATTGTAAGTCTGCGAGTTTCTATCCTGCGCGGTCCTTTAGGGAAAGCGCTATGGACACCGGATTCCAAGCTCCAAGACAGGGCCCTCCATTCATTGCAATGTGTGAATCTTGAACTTGTCATTGGCTGTAACTTAACTTATGTACAGCGCTACGGAATATGTTGGCGCGTTACAAATAAATGGTAATAATAATAATAATACTAATAATAATAATAATAATAATCTTATGTGGGGCTCGCTATCCTCAACAATAGATGTCTCAGTCTGGGGAGTGAGGTCTGGATCTGTGCGAGGACACTGACGCACCAAGACAGGTTATATTGTTTGTTTTCTATCTTTAATTGTAAAAGTATCCCTGTAACAACTGATATATTGGATATGGGATATAGAGAACATCGGGCCGTCTGGATTAAAAACCCCAAGCGACATAAGGACGACAATATCTGTGACATCTCCTATATAACGTGAATTGATATCGTATTTATTGTGAGTGTTATAATTTTAATTATTTGCTATAATAAACCTTGATGCACATACATTATGGTTGGTTTGGCTTTGCGCTTTTCCCTCCCACACCTCTTCTTATTTTAAATTTGCGATGTAGAAACTTCTGGCTTATCCTGGATTCTGTTTTTTTTGGAGATGAACTCATCCAGTGACATTTGTTTTTTTTGTCTTTCTTTTGTCAAGTAGATGTTGGTAGCAAGGGATATCACCCAAAACACCCCATCTGCTCCTGCCCATATCTGGATCGTTTTCCACAAATTGATCAATAATTTCATTGATTAACTTCAAACTTTTAGTAAGAAAATCTGTTGCCAGTTCTTTGGGTTCCTCGGTGTCTGCATTATTATTTTCCAGTTCTGCTTGAATCCCTTGTTCTGCCAGTTCTTGCTGGTCATCATTGGTAAGGCTCTCACCAGAAGCTTGCAGCAACTCCTCGATATCCTGGGCATCAGCATCTCCTGGTCCTGCCGTGTTGATGAAGTTCGTCAATTTGCTTAATAATGGGATCTTCAAGTTCAAAATCCTCAGACAGCTCTGGTCATTTTATATTTTTTCCAAATTCCCTCATGGATTCTTTATTTTGGTCATCTGTTGTGTCAATAAGTTGGCGGAATGTGTAGCGAAGATAAAACGCCTTAAAGGTTGTAATGGCTCCATGATCCATTGGCTGGATTAAATATGTAGTGTTGGGTGGCAGGAAAACTACTTCAGCTGGAATGCAATAGTCTAAGTTGGACAAGTGGGTAGGATGGTTTGGAGAGCACTTTAGATTACATTTTTTGACGCCTACAGTAGCTATAAACAATAGACAAAAATATCCAGTAAACTAATTTTCAAAAGTGTCCATGGTGATCCAATATTTCGGTTACATTTCCAAAACATTTAATAATTGAATACAATAGAAATTTACATCACACCACTCCCCCCTAACTAGCGTAGAAACAGGACGTTGCATGAAAGGATGCAACAACAGGAATGTAAACACCATTCACAAACACACAGCGTCTACCAATGTATCACTGATCCTTCAAACCCAAAATTAGTTTTTTTTTAAATTAAAAACTTGCTGCACGATTATTTCCTGATGTCCTTCGATTCAAATGGCGCCATTCAATTGGCTGAGTTTAAGATACGGAGGCCCGCAAGTAAGCTCACAGGCAAATTTGCTATTCAATTGGCATCTTTTTGCAGGCTAGGATTGGGTTTTGAGCTTGAAAAAAATGGCGTCCGTCAAACTTACAGCCTCCAGAAGTCTTTGATCTGTCACTTTCGCAAGGCTAAAATCAATTGCTCCAATTTCCCAAGCCCGCAAATGTATCCACACTCGTAAAATGCAAATGGAGGAGAAAATCCTGCAAATGCTAGAGAGGACCCGCAAAAGGGTTAAACACCTATTCCTAGCACTGTAAATGCAAATTGCATATCAGACTCCCGAACCTGATTTATTGACAAATAACCTCCATGTTTTACTGACGTAATTATGACAGTCTCATTTTCTATTGGCCGATTCGAAATGGGCGGTTACAGGCTTGCCGAATTGATACAGTTCCCGCCCACAATAGCTCCGAAACAGTGCATGGTTTACGAAGCTGGCTTCAGGATCGCAACTTGCGACCGGGAGCAATTGAATAGACCAACATGAGCTCGCAACTCGATCGCAGACATGCGGCTGTCTGCGATCAAGTTACGGGTTTGGAATTGAATATGGCCCAAAGTTTCTAATTACGGTATATATTTTTCTCACCGTGCTTTGAACTTTTAATTCAAAGATTTTAATTCAATGCCTTGAACTCATGAGTTTGGCTTTGGGTGTTTTTTTTTATTTTTTATAAATGTTTATATGCATTGTATTGACTAAATAATTAATTAGTGCCAATAAGTAATATTTGCCGAATATGTAGCAATATTAAGAGTGATTTTAAGTGCGTATAAATGCACGAATTGGGCAATTGAATCTGGCCCATGGAATCACACTGGATGTTTATTCATTTGCAATATGTAAAAAAATGTTTTGCTTTGTACTTGTCCCCTGTACAGTGCTATGGAATATGTTGGCAGAACACAATAATAATAATAATAATAATAATAATAATAATAACTGGAATGTATAATTAAGGAAGATACCCATAGAGAGTGTGTAGTAGTCAGGTTTGGTATGAACCCCTCAGTGCCTGACTCTTCTTCTGACAGCCACCGAGCTCCATCAAGCTCATGTCCATTGCTTCCATGACCACATCTATCCATCTCTGCCTCTGCCATCCCCTTCTTCTTGTGCCTTCGATCTTTCACACCATCACAGTCTTTTCTAGGGAATCCTGTCTTCTCATGATATGGACAACATATTTGCATTTCAGCCTCATGATCAAACCTTCTAGTGAGCAGTTTGGCTTAATTTCCTGTATTATTAATTGGATCTTCTTGCCGTCCAAGGGACTCTAAGCAGTTTTCTCCAACATCCCAATTCTCCGGCGCTCAGACTTCTTTAAGGTCCAGCTCTCTAATCCATGTTACTACTGGGAATACCCGAGTTTGAACGTCTCTGGTACAGTCCAACATATGGAGACACATTAGATAGAATAGCGCTCGCACACTCGGGTTTAGCTTGGACCTACAAATCCCCATATTATTAATAGAAGCCTTCTGAGGAAAGAACAAGCTATAGAACTAATGGGTAGATAAAATGGTTCCTAGATAACAAAACAAAGCTACTCAACAAAGACTCAAAGTCGCCATATTGAATTATAAGTCCGGAGTACCAGATACTCTCTATATTATATCTAAACATTAGATTCAACTGCTGTATAAATTGAATATATGTGTTACAGGATATTATATCCATGGTGGGCAATCAGTAAAATGGTGCCATTGAGGGGACTTTATTTGTTTGCACTTTATTAACTCTTCATGAATTATTATTACAATTATAGGCACTTTATCTAAGCACAGTAGCTTTCTATTGTATATAGGGAGATACTCTCTGTATATGACTACAAGCGATTCACTTTAGTATTCTTTATTAATCCGTACACTCACAAAGTGAGCGCCAATCACTCTAATGTATATGGCATCATACTGCCCATAAACACATTTGCTAAAAAGGAATGGCCATCACAGGAACCCTATTTAAATAATATCAGCAATGCTGTTTGCCGCACAATGTGAGGCTCTTGCTCCTCTGTGGACCTTCAGCGCTCATTGCGCTCATTGTGAACTTCAAGTTTCCTCCTTTGCAACGATTACCTTTGACGCTCATCGCGGAGGCAGATATATAAGTACAGTGTAATATATGAAAAAAAATGTTAGTACAGTGAATTAATAAATGAATATACTTTATCTATTTATATTTAATATTCAGCAATCAATATCCTGAAGAGCTAACAATCTATTTGGATTTTCTTGCATCTGAAGATGTACAGTTGTACTGTTGATCAGCTGAGTAGAAAGTGTCAGCAATGTGCCAAGTGTGCAGTGTAATTAGGCTACTTGCGCGCGGGCAAACTGTTTGCGTAGGCGGGTAAAGCGCCACTTTAAAATCAGAATGTTATTATTTGAAAGTTAGTGTTGTAAAATTGCGCCTTTTGTCTATGTGTTACTTGGCTCGCAAGCATTTTCCGTCCATAGTAATGGCATATTTTGTATCTCCTATGTTCCTGGCTAACTTGTACGTGCCTGGCGGTGATTTGCGCGTCTCGGTCTCCTTTAGCCTCGCTTTAATTTAAATTAGCCAATTTTCAAGTGCCGAAACTCTGCATATTTGGCTTAAATTGGCATGCAACCTCACTCCCAGACATCCAGGCGTTCCCCTGTGCTGTATGTTTTTATTTTTATCATGTTTTTCGATTTCCGCAGTTCAGACATTAAATTAGTATTTTTGTAAGGTTGTTTTTTGTGAGATCGTTCCTGGCTAACTTGTACGTGCCTGGCGGTGATTTGAGCGCCTCGGTCTCCTTTAGCCTCGTTTTCATTTTTTTAAGCAGACATTTTTTTTCTTGCTTAGCCAATTTTTGTGTGCCAAAAATCGACAAATTCGGCTTAAATTAATTTGCATGCAACCTCACTCCCAGGCGTTCTGGCATCCCCCCCCCCCCCCCCGTGCTTTGTGTGAGTGTTTTTCGATTTCCGCGGTTCGGCCGTTAAAGTCGTATTTTTGCAAGGTTGTTTTTGTTTGCCCCCGAGATTCCGAGGTCAGAATTTTTCTTTCTAAGTCCCGCCTTCCTTAACTGCTTGCAAGCTAAGTCCCGCCTGTTTCAATGCCTCAACTGCTCGCCTCGCTTCGCAAGGCTCGCAGGACGATCCTAAGTGCTCCAAGTGCAATGCCTCAACTGCTCGCCTCGCTTTGCTCATCGCCTAAGTGCTCTGAGCTCGGAAGACATTTATGCGTCAACGGATCGCCTCGCGAGACTCGCTGGCGTGACGACAAATCCCAGTCTGACCACTATTATATGTGATAATATCGAAAGGAAATAATTCCAAGTTTCTGCAAGTGTAAAGGCCGTGCTAATTGATCTCATTGCAGCGTGGGAGAGTTTTTAATGGAATAACATTTTAACTTACCACTATAAAAAGTTATGTTTTAAACAACTTACCCTCCCTGGGAGTCTGGGTAAATATGTCAGCAAGCTCACGTTTTGACCAATTTTCATTTAGATTTCAGCTGCTAACCTGAGTCTGTGTCAGAATATACGTTCTGGAACATTTATACACATTTGGACTTGTTCATGACATCCTGACCCAGATGGACTGGCATCTTATCAAGTCACTGAATCCTGACAAATGACCCTGCTCTGGACCGTTTCGGCCTCTTGGTTCCTATGGGCCCTGTGTTGTTCCCATATATTATTATTAAAGATGTATGGAAGTTTCCCTGTTTAAATTATTTAAATGTTTATTTGCAGATCTAAACATTATGTTATTAACAAGGGCTTAAAAGCTCTATTTTTACTCACTGAATCCTTCCAAACAGTCTCTGCAAAGCTCTGTCCTCAGCAGCTCATGCACACAGTGGCCCTGTAGTACTAGCCAATAATTGACTGTTTTGCAGCAGCATTCACTCATGCAGACCCAGACCAAACATATATACACATGTGTCTATATGTTTTCTTTAATATGTTGTGTTGATTCCCCCTAGATGCATTTACCTGATGATGTCAGTTGCTGCCTCCACTCTCTCTGAACATAAAAAGCGATGCAAACTGAGGGTTTCATCAGTGTTTTTGTGCTCTTTGTGCCTTATCTGTCATTTAGGGATTATTTCAACTACCTTTCCTCAGTATAGATGTATACTTTTGGGGGTGGAAGTGTCATGGTCTGGGCCTGCATGAGTGCTGCCGGCATTGGGGAGCTACAGCTCATTGAGGGAGCCATGAATGCCAACATGTACTGCGACATACTGAAGCAGGGCATGATCCCTCCCTGGGCCGCAGGGCAGTATTCCAACATGATAACGACCCCAAACTCACCTCCAAGATGACCACTGCCTTGTTAAAGAAGCTGAAGGTAAAGGTGATGGACTGGCCAAGCATGTCACCAGACCTATACCCTACTGAGCATCTGTGGGGCATCCTCAAATGGGAGGTGGGGGAGTGCAAGGTCTCTAACATCCACCAGCTCCGTGATGTCATCATGGAGGAGAGGAAGAGGAGTCCAGTGGCAACCTGTGAAGCTCTGGTGACCTCCATGCCCATGAGGGTTAAGGCAGTGCTGGAAAATAATGGTGGCCACACAAAATATTGACACTTTGGGCCCAATTTGGACATTTCCACTTAGGGGTGTACTCACTTTTGTTGCCAATGGTTTAGACATTAATGGCTGTGTGTTGAGTTATTTTGGGGGGACAGCACATGTACGCTGTTATACTGGCCGTACACTTACTACTTCCCATTGAAGCAGAGGGGCATTTCTTCAGTGTCGTCACATGAAAAGATATAATAACATATTTACACAAATGTGTACTCACTTTTGTGATTTCCCACTTTTGTGATTTTATATATATATATACAGTATATATATATATAGTACATTTGTGTTCACATTTGAATGTCTAAAACAAGTAAAAAAAAACGTTTTCCAGCTCAGAATTCTGAGAAATACAGTTATTACACGGCATTCTGGGAAGCTGAGCACGGACATGCATATATATATTTATATATATATATATATATATATATATATACACACACTGTATTACAGAGCTTTATATAATAGCATAGGATGAATAATGCTCAACTTAGGAAACCTAACCACAGACAGCACTGTTTCAATCTTAAATGGATCTCATCAGTTTGTGGCTAGTACTTAATATCTATCTATCTATCTATCTATCTATCTGCAGCTCAATGTGGTATGTACATAATGTACAGTAGATACAGTTTGAATTAACAGGAAGATAACCCTGTATAAATATAAATGCATATTATTCTTAATATTTGTATTTTATTTATAATATGTAGATGAAAAGTCAGAGTAAAGTATATATATGTATAATAAATAAAAAAAACTAATATTAAGAATAATATATATTTATATATTTTAATTCACTACTAGTGATACATATTGTCATTTAAAGCTGTATACATTATTCACCTAGTGCGATTGTCCCCTATAATACACTGTGTACCAGAGCAAGTAACTCCAAACTGATGTAATTTCCAGGGCCTCCATATTTCTAATAAGGATAATTGCAGTTTCCCGTGAGCTGCCAGCATATCTGGTCTTGCTTGATCCATGTAAAGGGCACAGCCCCCTGCGCCGTCGCAGCTCCCGACTCCAGGATGCAGAAATGGTACAATAACTAATAAATTACACCAGGTTAGACAAGCTTTAATAGAATTCGTCTCTGGACTGAAGGGCATATGGTAAGAAATTTCTTTTGTCTGGTTCTGATGCTGTTAAATTGAAAGCACAATGGGGGACTTCAGTGGAAGCAACAAAGGTTGAAATGATAGCCCGCTGTTTGCAGCACGCAGCGTGGGGCCACTGATGGGCCAAGACATCTGCTAACAACAGCCACTCCTTGTCAGGTTCTGCCCCACACTGGGCGCCGGGGCACTTTGCACTGTTTAACTCATCAGATTCTCCTGGCGCAGTATGCTCGGCATTACCAGTGTTTGTGTAATAAAACAGAGCTAATTAAACATTTCAAAGGGGAACCTTATTTCAACACTAATTAGATATGATTGCTCTTTCTTTTTAATGTTTGCTGAATTACACTAAGGCACTATTGTCTTCTTTTACATAATTGTCTACTCATTATATCATTTAACAGCAGTTGTTTAACCATTACACTTCCTACTATTCCCAATGTTTTGTCTCTCTGCAATCCAGCCAAACATTGTGTGATTAAAGATATCTCGTGATGGTGAGGCGCCCATATCTCATCTACAGTCCATGGCTTAGGCGGGGCGGCGGACGCCAGATACCAACATTTGTATTACTATTTGTTCTCGTTTTGACGTGAATATTACAGGCTGATGTTATTCACAAAGAGAACAATGGAAAAAGGCAAAAAGTAACAATTTTGGACTATTTGTAAAGTTTTTTAGTCAAGCCTGTTATGGATTCCTGTTGCCTCTTTATTACAAGTTCCTACATGCCGAGGACTCTTAGTGAATACTATTGGTGTTTGTTACGAATACAATGTGACGTGGCCACTAAAGGGTCAAGTGGTTACGATGTCAAATGTCTTGGAAAAAGTCTCTTTTCCTATGTTATTCATTGATTTTTGTTGCCTCCTTATGACAAAGTTCCTCCATGCCGAGTGCTCCAAACTGAAGTGAAGTGTGCTAAATCTGTAAAGTGTTTGAGTTGTCTGGAAATGTCTTGGAGAACCTCTCTTTTCCTATGATATCCATTGGGGTCCGCACAGTTAGACCTCGGTAATTCCCAGTAGTAACATATGGATGGACCATAAAGAAGTCTGAACATCGTAGAATTGACTCCTTTGAATTTTGGTGTTGGAGAAAACTGCTTATAGTTCCTTGGACTCCAAGAACATCCAATCAATACTACCGGGAAACTGTTCGCTGGAAGGTCTGATCATGAGACGGAGGTTCAGATATATTGTCCATATCATGAGAAGACAGGATTCCCTACGGAAGACTCTGATGCTGGGAAAGTTTGTAGGCGCACAAAGAAGGGGACAACAGAGGTGGAGATAGATGAGGCGATGGAGGCAATAAACATGAACTTGATGGAGCTGAGAGGGACAATGGCTGAAAGATGTGCCTTGTGTGCTGCAAATCCATTGGGTCATGGAGAGTTGGACACAACTGAATGACTAAACAACAACAACAAATATGTACATTGACCTCTCCAAGTGATCTCCAGATATCTCCAGCTCTTCACTCTTGAGCACATATGGCAGGAGGTGATTTTAATTAATGTCCTACTGATATCCAATTAAGGTAGAAACTACATATGTCTAGTATCCAGATGCAACTAATAGAAATGTTAGATTGGGGCTATAAGTTTCCTTTGGATTTGGTCAACTTTAGTTCTGGCTGTGTAGCTATGGTGCTGAAAGGAGACCATCAGGGCAGAGGTTGGGGGGTATGCGCTTTTCATTATCAGGAAAAGCAGTAGTATTGTGAGTTTAGGGAAGTTTTAGTGCAAAGAGTAGCATCTGATGCCAAAGTGTGTGGTCATGCGCCCATTGTAGTGGATTTACATATGTAGAGCCCCTAGGCACAGATGCCTTAGCTGCTCCCTAGGTGCATGAGCCAGGTGCATTTCTGTTTCCCTGTCACTATAATGCTACTGATATTATAGTGCAGCACACTGCAAATCTGCCACTTCATACCTACCTATTTTCCCTTCCCCACATGCTCATGACACCTGGCTAGATAAGGGAGGAACTATGCCTGAATTTAAATGTTTAGAATAGAAGACACAAACTAAATAAATCACATTATGGATACATTCATGGCTATGGTGGGAAGCAAATTGTAATTGATGTACAGAGTTCAAAACTCAAGAGATAAGTCCAATAATAACCAACAAAGACAAACACAGGAGCCAAGTGCAGGAAAGATAAAGTACTGATGCTCAGTGATGATGTGGCTCAGATATCACAATGGGGTCCCATTTTTCAGAGCTGTGCTAGTCTGGGATTTGTATTTCGTATAAGAAATTAGATAGTACAATCGTGTTCTCATTTACATGCATTGCCACTATTTAATCCAATACCACTTTATACATGACTCCTATTAGAGATTGGTGTTGTTCAGTCATGTCCAACTCTCCATGACCCTATGGACCGCAGCATGCCAGGTACATCTGTCAGTCACCGCCTCTCTGAGCTTGATTAAGTTCATGTTCATCGCTTCAATTATCTCATCTATCCATCTTCGCCTTGGTCGTCGTCTTCTTCTTGTGTCTTCAATCTTTCCCAGCATTAGAGTCTTTTCTAGGGAATCCTGTCTTCTCTGATGATGTAGCTAAAATATTTGACCTTCAGCCTTATGATCATAGCTTCCAGTGAACAGTTTGTCTGGATTTCCTGAAGTACTGATTTATTGGATCTTCTCTTAGTCCAAGGGACTCTAATCAGTTTTCGCCAACACCACAATTCAAAGGCGTCAATTCTCAGATTTGTTTATGGTCCAGCTCTCACATCTGTATGTTACTACTGGGAATACCCAAGGTCTAACTATGCTGAGCTTTGTTGACAGTGTAATGTCTTTACTTTTTACTAGCTTGTCCAGACTTGCCATGCTTTCACCCTCAGAAGCAAACATCTTTTAATTTCATGACTACAGTCACCATCTGCAGAGATCTTGGATCCCAGAAAAATAAAATCTGCCACTGCCTCCACTTCTTCCTTATCTATTTTCCAGGAACTGAGATGGCTGTTGCCATGATCTTCATCTTTTAAACGTTGAGCACCAGGTCAGCTTTTGCACTCTTTTCTTTTACCTTCATCAATAAGTCCTCTGCGGAACCCGGCTTGCACATCTGGTAGTTCCTGGTCCATATATTGTTGAATCTTAAGCATTACCATGCTGGCATGTGACATGAGTGCAATTGTTCGATAATTGAAGCACTCTTTGGCACTGCCTTTTTTGGGAGTGGGATGTAGACTGACCTTATCCAGTCTATTGGTCATTGTTGAGTTTTCAAATTTGTTGGCATAAGGCAAGCAGCACTTTCACAGCATCTTCCTGTAAAATGTTGATTAGTTCAGCTGGGATTCCATCAACTCCCGCATCCTTGTTATTAGCAAGACTTCTTAGGGCCTATCACACTTCACTCTCCAAGATGTCTGGCTCCTGCGCTTTGGACAAACTATTGAGGTCACCACTGCTGTAAAGTTCCTTCCTGTACAGATTAAGCATATTAAGCACATGCTTGCTGTATTGCACAGCTTTAAGCACAGCATAGGATGGATTATGCACACGTTATACCCACAAACAGCTGTTTAAATCTTAACTAGATCTCATTGTGGGGCTGGTACCTAACTCCTGCTATACATTTTGTGGGAAAGTTATTAACTACATCATCATTTAGTTTATGTTGTGAAAAAGAGGACAGAGGCTTCCACTGTACAGAGCACAGGAAATAAAAAGTACATTTGTGTTCACAACTCAATGTCTAAAACTAAGTTAAAACACTTATTTTCTGCTCGGAATTCACAGTAATATAGTTATTGCACTAAATTCTGGGAAACTAGGCGGGGACATGCAAATGAGCCCATAAAATACTTATTTACTGTACTCTGTGTGGTGGAGACGTCTATGACTCTTTTGTCCACCATAAGCTAAATAATGGTGTGGTTAATAACAATCATCTTAGGTACCAGCCCCAGACTGATGATATTCATTTAAGATCGAAACAGCTGCCTGTGGGTAGGTCTCCTAACTCGGGCATAATCCATCCTAATGGTGTGTAATACAGTGAGCATATGTCTATAAGGCCCCTTCCAGATCGCTACCTTGTGGTGAAGGGGCTTGTGTACCTCAATAAAGGTGTGAGCTATACCATGTATGGTCACCCAAGATTAGTAGGTCATAGTAGACATGTCAGACAAATCGCGGTTGACTGGAGAAGGAACTGGCAACCCACTCCATCTTTGCCCCCCAAAAAAATCTTATGGAGAAGCACGACCATAGGCATAATGATAGATGTGTGTGGTGCACTGTTTCCATATGGTCACCAAGAATTGAACATGACAGAACAATGACTATAAGGAGCCATGTATAAAGTGGTATTTGGATTAAAGCGCGAAAAATGCACCGTGGACTCATTTGCACGTCCCCTCCCAGTTTCCCACAATGCATTGCAATAACTATATTTCTGGAAATTCTGAGCAGAAAATACATTTTTTTTGTGTATTTTTAGAAATGTACGATTCATTCATTTTAGGTTATATGCAGGAGATTAATACTAAGTGCTTTACTAAGCTTCTCTAACTATAACTTTACCTGCATACAAATAATTTTTCTTAAACTTCTGAAACTCAATAAAGCGAGTCCTGATACAGGTAGCAGATGCGCGTAGTAAACACCTGTCGGGCGCACGATGCTAATCTGTCTACTTGATACAATGTATCACATAACGCTCCCCAATTTCCCTCCTGTGTATATCATTAATCTCATCCAGACAAAGTTTTTGCCAATCTGTTTGTAACATTGAATTCTTGTTTCCTTGGTCAGATCTTCAAGGCAGCTTAAACTTTACTGAAAGGTCTGTGATGCGCGGTTTTATCTTATCATTTTTTCACCTTTTTTGCCCCAAAACTCGACAAGCTTATACTTAAAAAAAAAAAGGTTTCTATTCAAACTGTTCTTTCTACAGTTCTAATTAAAACCGACATCAATGAGACGCGTTCCTCCATCCAACCCAGGCTGGAAGGCATCGAGTATGGAATATCCTAGTTGTTTAACGGTGTTTGAATGGCTTGGAAGAATCTGTCTTTCAAACGCCGAGCGGCGAGTGTAACGCCCGGAGGAGTCTGCTGTCACATCAAGGAATGTTTTTTTGTTTTTTATGTCATCATCAAGAAGTTAAAGTTTTTAACAACCCGTGTCAAAGAAACTTTTCTTAGGCTTAAGATCTAGCAGCAAAAAAAAGTCTTAAAACAAATGCAAAACAGCGTAAATATATTATTGTTTGGTGAAATTTGAAACAGTCCAAGCTCACCTCAGACAGGGGAAGAATTCATTAGGATGTCGGAATCAATGTGTGTGGGGGGACTTTCAACCTTCCCAGGGCTTCCGATAAATCTAACTAGTGTCTCCAATCTAAGAGTAGAGAGAGCAGGCGCGTTTGATGTACATGAAAGCGCTTCTGGAAGACGGTGTCTAGAATTTCCTTCAAAGTTATACAGAGCATTAGTTGGTTTGAAAAATAGTCATTTTTGATAGTGCGGTTTTGGTTTTACCTGTTTCTCACAAGAGAAGCCTATTTACTCTGGTTTAGTGAGTTTAATGTTGGAATAATGAAGGTGTTCATAGACAGCAAGTGGTACGAGATGATAATGTGATATTGTAATGTACAAAACTACCAAGGGTTAATGAAAGAGATACAGGGATAGATTCATTAAAAAAAAAAATTCAGGTTATTCTTGAAGAACACCAAAAACTGGCTATATATTGTGTTATCTATTTGTTTCTAAAGTGATTAAGTCATGGGGAATTTCATGTTGTTTCTGAGCAGCTTGTGCATATTAATTAGCTGCTCTGATTTGGTCATTAGGATTACAGTCTGCCTGTAGGTCTCTGTAGTGGCCAAATAAAAGACCACAATGTTATCAGGCAGTTAGACCCCTCTCCCATCCTTATAAAAGCATACAGAGTCACACTGAGCTGCACATTAGCGCACTGAGCCGCACATTAGCACGCCGAGCCACACATTAGCACGCCGAGCCACACATTAGCACGCCGAGCCGGACATTAGCACGCCGAGCCGCACATTAGCCTGCTGAGCCGCATATTAGCAAGCAGAGCTGCACATTAGCATGCAGAGCTGCACATTAGCATACTGAGACTACAAAATAATTTCTAAATATTTCAGAAATAATGAACTGTAGAAAAAAAACTGTTAGTACAATATATAGACCGTTTTCAATGCTCCTTAAACTTAAATCAACTTCCTGTTGGGGTGACAGGGTCGCTTTAAGATTTGCTGTAAAGAACAACAATATATTGTAGTATTAATTATGATTATTATGATTGGGATGCGCACGGATCAGACTCGCATAGTTCTACATCATAGTGATTATAACATATTATTATTGTCAAACTGCGAGTTGTCGTCACGCTTTGCAAGCTTGTAAAGCGGAGGTGGAGGCTCCAACGTCAGCTGCAATGAGCCAAGACCTCACGAAGCGAGTGTCCGCATTTGCGGAGGTGGAGGCTCTATGGCACCTCACTCACGGTATAAAAACACCCAGACAAGTAGGACTTTCAAAAAACTAAAATACGAGGTCAAAAAAATACGAAGTTAACAGGCGAACCCCGCAAACCAAAAAACACGAAAAATACAAATAATACAAAAACAAAAACATCACACACAGCAGCCAAGACGTCTGAAAGTGAGGTGAAACACAAATTTAAGTAGAATTTAAGCAGTTTCGGGACCTGAAAATTGGCTAAGCAAGAAAAAAAAATGGCGGCTGAAAAAAAATGAAAACGAGGCTACATGACCCCGAACCACGGAAAACACAGTCAGGGACGTACGACTTTAAGAGGCACGTACGATGTGCAAAAAATACTAATAGGAAGGACGCAAAATGCTTGCGCAACAAGTAAAGCATACACTAACGCCCCCATTTTACAACATTAACTTACACATTCAGATTCTGAAATGATGGCTTTCCCGCCTAAACCAACGGTTTTGTCTCGCGCACGCAGCCTATATATAGGGCACACTTGCCACAGAACTGACACTTTCTCCTCAGGTGATGATAGTCTGAGTGGACATTTTCTGCCATTGAAAAATCCAAAGAGATTGTTAGCTCTTCAGGATACTGATTGATGAATATTAATTACAAAATTACAAATAGGTAAAGTATATTAATTTAGATTAATTATCATTGATAAATAATGAATACATTAATTATTATTAATATTTTTAAATATATTATTAGTTAAAAAAAAATCAATCAACAAACTTATCATTTACACTGCCTTTAGTTTATGAATACTTTTATGCTTAGCTCTTTGTAATATATGTATTAATTGATTCATTAATTAGTAATGTACATTCATTTATTCATTATTAATTAGTAATCATTACCAAAAAAAAATTGCAATTTTAAACTGCCTTTAGTGTATTAATATATTAATGCTTGCCTTGTTCTAATATATTTATTGATTAATTAATTATTAATGTACATTATTTTATTAATTAGTAAGCATTACCAAAAAAATGTGTATTTTACAATGCAATAAAAAATATATAGATTTCACATTGCACTTATATATCTGTATTACTGAAAAAAAAACTACATTACTTTATTAACTATTAATTAGTAATAATTAAACAAAAAAAAACTAAAAGGACCACAAACAATATGTATATTTTACTATGCACTGATATATCCGTGTTGCTGATGATTGTCCGATAGGGATAAATCCAAATATTACAAATGCTTTCCATCTTATTTGACAGTTTCATCATCTCTGCATCTGACTGAACACAGAGAGTGACGTTTGCAGCCTTTGAACAGCATAAGGATCACCTTTACATGTATATCATTTAATTATGTTCTTATGGAACAAAAAAGTATTAAGTCTAAATATAAAATTATGGATTGATGGCAGCTATTGATTAATGAACGTATATTAATTAATTAATAATTACTAATCATTACAAAAAAAAACGTTACATTTTATACTGCTATAAAAATACAAAAATGTTTAACCTGCGCTTATATATCTGCCTTACTGCTCATTCATGTACACTGCTTTTGGAACTATTAATCACATATATAGTTGTAAGCATGCGAGCCGTTGCTCACGCTTGCAGGCTCGCGAAGTGAGGGCCGCAGTTGCTGGCATGGAGTGCCGAAGGCGCTCCTTGCCAGCAACTGCGGACCTCGCGAAATTTACGAAGTTACGAAAGCAAAATACGAAACACGTTACGACCTCGCAAAAAAACGTCAAACTCGCGCACATGAAAACATGAAAAACACAATAAATACACACAACAAATACATAAAAAGCTTACCTACAGCAAGGGGGAGCACCCAGGACCTCTGCAAGTGAAGTTACACCTCGATTTAAGTCCAAATTTCAGAGTTTAGACACCCAAAAATGACCTAAGCAAGAGAAAAAAATGGCCGCTGACCAAACGAAAAGGAGGCTAAAGGCCCCTAAACACGCAAAACACCAACAAACACCTACGGATTTCCCGAAAACAAGGACGCTAAATCAGCCACAGCCGCATACCCCACATTAGGCGCCATTTTAGAACAATAACTTATACAATCCAGAAGTACACAGCTACCCTAATGGATTTGCCTTGCGCACGCACACTATTACACTGCACACATTCATGACTCTTACACAGCAGCTCCACAGCACTGATGATGCAGCAACATGAAAACAGATTGCCAGCTCTTCAACACAACGCTTCCTGCATATATTACTTCACAATAGGTAAAGTATATTAATTTCTTATTTTATTAATTATTCATTGCCATAACAACAAAAAAACACCAACGCTGCTCATAGCACACAAACAACCAAGAGCCTCACAATGAGTGCCGAAGGATCTTAAAACACCAACAAAATTAATTTTGCACCCAAACAACATTACCTGCCTTACTATCTTATTGCCGCAATTTTTTGACGGGCAAGTGGCTAGTTAATAATACTTCCAAACAAATATTTTTTTTTATTTTTTATAATGGATACATTACTATGTACATTTCACAAAGCACTTAGATATCTGGGGTGCTTATAATTGCCTGGCAGGGATAGGACCTTCAAAGCACTTAAATATTTAAAGCAGTTTCTTACATTCTGACACATGCTATATTTCATATTTTATACTGCTTTATGAATATATTGATGATTATGCATTTATGTTTTGCATGTATGCCAAATAAACATCATACTTTCAATGAGCCACAAATTAATTGAATATAAACATTAAAAATTATTTTCATGTCATTTCACAGATTCCTCATCTCTGCACCTGACTGAAGACAGAGAGTGAATTCTGCAGGATTTTATCTGCAATAACATCAATTTTACAGGTATATGATTTCAGGAGGCCCTTTTTGTTTTGCATTGATGACAGTTAATGATTAATTAATTAACCTATATTAATTTAGCCCATCGTTCAATTGTGATTTGCCAAATTGATATAAGCACATAGCATGTTTTTTTACAGAAGTTTTTACTTACTGAACATCTATCCAAAAGCAATGTCTTCACCAACTAAAAACTTCTGTAAAAAAAAATATGCTATTTGCTTATATAGAGCCCAAATCAATTGCCCAAATTGCAAATGAATGAGGCTCTTAGTATTTTATTACTCATTAATAATAAAATAAAAAAACGTTACTTATGCATACATATATGCTTACCTAATTAACTTTTAAAGAACGCAAATTACACCTCATAAGTTGATTGATTTCTTAATTAATAAAATAAAAATGCACATTTTAAGCCCGATCTATACTTTGCTCATACCTCTTTGCGTTTGCCCTTCTTTAGGAAAAGATAATTACCTCTTTAGGTTTACCATTGATGTCAGTTATTGATTAATTCATTAACGTATACTCATTTATCAAAGACTTAATAATTAATTATTAGAAAAAAATCATCAATATATATGTGCAGTGCTTTCCTTTTTAATTTATGCCAACAAAAAAAAACATAATGGATTAATTTCTTTCATGTAAAAATTCAAATGCTTTTCAAATTATTTCATTCTTTCATTAATGCTATTTAGGTTTTGCATGGAGAGCAGGTAAAAACAATATGTACAATACAAAAAAACATTATATCTTACACCTGTATTTTCAATTACAGTTTACAATGGCGGACAACGGAGAAGACAGGATTGAACTCAAAAGAAGAGCAGCAAGGGAAAGGAAGCAAGGTGGAGAGATGCACAGTCACCTGAAACTTCCCAACGCTTAAGAGAATGAAGAAGACTGACAGAGGCTTTTAAATAAAAGAAAAATGAGTAAGAAAGCACAAAGTGAGTGTGCTGGAGCTTCAAAGAAAAGGTAAACAAAAAAATGTTTATGAAACATTGCCTAGTGATCCAATATTGCCTATTGACACCAATGTTCATACACATGACACCAATGTAGATATAGAAAGTTGTAGTGATATCTTTGTTGAGGAAGCTCAGGATAATGCATTTATTAGAGCACTAACAGTAGACACTCATTATTGTGGATTACTCAATGTGGTTTGTCAGTTTTGTGGGGCCTATCATTTTCTCAAGGAAAGAGTAACTGACGGAGACTTCATTAGTTGCTGTCAGAAAGGAAAGGCAAGACTTCCACAAATACACACATTTCCAGATTACTTACAAAGTATAATGAGCGATACAACATTAACAAAATTATACCAACTTTTAAAAAAACATCAGGTCTTATTACAGTGCAATTTAATTTGCTTCTATGGGTGCTACATTAGCAGAAAATGTCCCAGGACATGGTCCATATTGTTCACATTTACACACACAAGAAGGCAAGCAAAGGGAATTTGCACAGTTATATGTCTTAGATACAATGGAAGTTGTTAAACAACTGATGACGCTTCCAGAAAATAAACAGTGTTTGCGCATAGTCTTTGAACAGCTGGATAAAATTATGGCTATCAACCCATTCAGTCAAGGTTTTGAAAAGAGATCACAATACTGATCAAAGATGGTATAATTTACCAATAGTAAATGAGGTTGCCATGGTCTTTAAAAATTAGGATGTGAACCACCTTTTCAGTGGGATATTAGAATATTTCCACGCAATGAAGACCAACCTTTTATAAACATAAATATATTAAGTTGTAATTTGGACCCAATGACATATCCCATTTTCTTTCCAAATTGGGAGCAAGGATGGGAACCAAAATTGCAATTGCAAAGTTATCCCAATAGTAAAGTTCGTGTTAGATGCAATATTTCTATGCTGGAATATAAAGTGGCACAAACTATTCAGGATCATTTTAATCCTATTTTATGTCACTGAATTGGCTACCAACAGAGACATTCCAGCTGGAAGAGCAATCATATTGCCATCCACTTTACAAGGATCTCCTCGCGATATGCGAGAAAGATATAATGATGCCGTGATATTGTCACAAAATTTGGAAAACCAGATATATCCATTACATTCACATGTAATCCACAATGGCCAGAGATCAAGGAAAATTTTAATCTTGGACAAAATACTTCTGACCGACCAGATTTAGTGGCAAGAGCACAGTTATTTGGGAAATGTGTGGCTTTGGTTATACCATTGAATTTTTAAAAAAGAGGCCTGCCACATGCACATATTCTTTTAATCCTGCAGGAAAAGATCAATTGAATACTACAGAGAGAGTTGATTCATAATTACTGCTGTATTGCCAGATCCAGAAAAATATTCAAAACTTTATGAGATTGTAACACACAGAATGATTCATGGGCCATGTGGAGATATCAATCCAAATTCACCATGTATGGAAAATAAAAAATTTACAAAAGAGTTCCTAAAACAATTTCAAATGAAAACGTATGCTAATTGTGATGGATACCCTTTGTATAAAAGAAGAGAAGGACAAACAGCTATTATCCGTGGCCAACAGGTTGATAATAGATGTGTAGTTCCATACAATAAACTTTGCTCATGAAGTACAATGCACACATAAATGTGGAAGCTTGCACTTCTATTAAATTCATCAAACATGTGTATAAATATATATATAAAGGATATGATGCTGCAACTGTGGTTGTGCAAGGTGCACAAAATGAAAATCTAATTTTACATGACAAACTTTCTAATTATTTAGATGCTCACTATGTCAGTGCTCCTGAAGCAATATGGCATCTTCTGAAATTTGAGATGCATGATCGGTCACATGCTGTGTATCGATTAGCTGTACATTTGCCACACAGTCAGTTTGTTTGCTTTTCTGCAGGCAATGAAAGAATTGCCTTAGCCCAAAGTGAACATCAAGCAACAACACTTACTGCTTGGTTTCAATTAAACTGCCAGGACACTGAGGCCAGACAATTTTTATACATTGAGATTCCATATCACTATGTATTTGTAAATGGCCAATGGCGACAACTGAAAAGAGATACTCATAAAATTATACCACAAATTTATACCGTCAGCCCAAGAGACATTGAACGTTTCAGTTTAAGATTACTTCTTTTACATGTTCCCGGTGCACAAAATTATGAACATTTACGCACAGTGAATGACATCGTTTATGAGACTTTCCTCTTAGCTGCAAGACATCAAAACTTCATAGCAGATGATACAGAATGGGATAGGTGTCTGGAAGAAGCAGCACTATGTCAAATGCCAATGCAAATGAGAGAACAATTTGCATTAATTTGTATCTATTGCAATGTACCTGATGCATTTGATTTGTGGGAAACATTTAAATTAAATATGTGTGAAGACTTACAACGTTACAATGAGCCCATTGCACTCTTAAAAGCATTATTGGAAATTCAAGAAATATTTCTTGCCCATGGATTAAATTGTGCAAGTTGTAATTTGCCTGATCCAGGACTTATAGATGACAACAACTTTGATGACTATGTCACTGAGCTTCAAAAATGAAAAAAAAACATAAGAAAAACTGGCAACTTTAAATACTTTACAATTGCAAGCATTTAATGCCATCACAAATGCTTCAGCGGATGAAATGGTCAAAGACCATTATTTCTATCTAGATGGCCTTGGTGGATCAGGAAAAACTTATCTGTACAATTGTTTGATGATTTGCATTCGAGCACGGGGTCAATAAAGACTGCCATTTACAACAACTGGAATTGCCGCACTTTTGTTAGAAGGTGGCAGAACTGTGCATAGTGGATTTAAACTGCCAGTTCCCACATCAGTGTCAGATATTCAACTGAATTCTTTACAAGCCAAAAAATAAAAAATAAAGTAAATTAATTATCATAGATGAGGCAACCATGATGTGAAGGCCAAAACAAATTCAATGATTGACCCATTCAAATTGGAGAAGGTAAACATCCACAAATAAATAATTTACCGGATGATACCATCGAAATTCCATCACAAATGGTTTGCAAGGAATCACTCATATCGGCAATCTTTCTAAACACTCTCAATAATGACGATTACGCAGACATTGCAAACAAAGTGATATTAACATCTAAAAATATAGATGCCTTGAATCTAAATAACAAAATTTTAAAATTCATCAATGCACCACAAAAGAATTATTACAGTGCAGATTCAGATCTGGCTGACGATAAAGACAGTGGGCCTCATTCTATTATCGGCCGTAGGAGATGCAGGGCCGCAAGGACCGGCCGCAAGCTATTTGCCTATTCTATTCACTTCCGGCCAGGGACTCCGGCAGGCTTGCGGCCGGCGCCATGTTATGCCTTGCGGCCGCACGCGCCGGAGGCAAGCCTTTGATCTTAAACGGCCGCAAGAGTTTCGGCCGCAAGAAAATCCTGGTTGCTATTCAATTGCTCCGGGAACCCTCTCTGCAAGGCTAAAACCGAGCCGCAGCTTACTTGCAGCAAAAAGGTCCCGCAGGCACACAATTAAGCACATTATAAAGCCATAATAAAGCCATCCTGCACTCTGAGGAGACTATAAAGTGATTGTAGGTGTTAGCATTCATAGCACAACATTCCCCTACACTAAAATCCGTAAATACATTTTATTTTAATTTATGTCAAATATCTGTGGAAAAAGTCCAGAGGGCTTGGAGCACCTCAGACCCGCCCACGCTGCGGCCGGAAAATAAACAGTTAATGTAATCTCGGATTTGAGCTGATGTGCAAGCTTGAGAGGGGGTTGCTAATAATCCTCGTGTTCCCCATTATGATCCCTAGCATTTACAGAGCTTTACAGTGCTGTCTTGAATTTATTTTTGCTTTTAAAGATTTCTGAGCTTACGACCGGTTGCAAGATATACGGCCGGCAAGGTAACGGGAGCCCCGCAAGGAATCGCAGCTTTGTGGACGATTTACGGCCGATAATAGAATGAGGCCCAGTGAATCTAACTTTAGTATAGAATTTATCAATTCTTTAACACTGTCTGGAATGCCACCACATGTTTTGCAATTGAAAAAAGGGGCAATTGTCATGCTATTGAGAAACATGAATCCCAAAAAAGGACTTTGTAATGGGACCGGACTAATTGTGCACGATCTAAAAGATAATTTTATACATGCAGAAATTATGACTGGTACCCATAAAGGTGAATTAGTTTTTTATACTAAGAATTGATTTGGCTCCAAGTGAGAGTGGTTTGCCTATTGTCCTTCAAAAGGAGACAATTTCCAGTTATAATGGCATTGGCCATGACCATAAATAAATCCCAAGGACAAACTTTTAAGTCTGTGGGTATTTTTTTTACAGGAACCTGTTTTTGCACATGGACAACTCTATGTTGCTTTTTCAAGGTGCACAAATTTAGATGATATTAAAGTTTCAATTGAAGACAACCCAAGTCAGGGTGATCTATTACATGATGGAAGCATTTTTAAAAAAAAAACATTGTGTACTATGAGGTTTTGTAAACATAGAGAACAGTGGTTTTATTTCCAGAATGAAACTTTTTAGAGGAGCACTATTTCACATAGGAAACTCTCTGTACAACTTTACAAAACTACAACAATAACAACAAAAACTGCAAAAACAAAATAAGAATAAACAGTGGTTATATCCCATAGACAAAATTAAAAGTCTGCTGGGCTTTTTAAGGGAACCACTTGGACATGCAAAAACAAAAAGTATTGGAATGTCTTGGAAGTGGCCTTTTGCCAGGATTGGCCCCAAAAAACAGTTACGTTGCATTTTATTAATTTTACTGTTTACATTTTAATACATTAACTTCATATTTGTAATGTTAAAATAGTTTTTTCAAGGGTCACAAAAGTTGTTTCATTGTATGTAATTAAAGGTTCATTTTAGTAGGAGGATGATCCTTTGTTAAATTACATGTATGATTAAATTCAGTGTATTGATCCAGGGAGTAATCTGATTGCCAGTTAATGGGGTCAGGAAGCAATTCATTTTTCTCTTCTTTGATACAATTGGCTAAGTTTTCATGTTTGTTTTTTTTACGGTTTGCCTTCCTCTGGATTCAATACCTATGTTGCATGTTACAAAGCATTATGTAATGGTTTTATATACTCATTCATATAAAGTTGACCTAATATTATGTTACTCATCCATACCTCAGATTTAAAAATGTTAGTATTGTTAATAAAAATGGTTCACTAATGTTTCAAATATAAGTTGCATGTTGCAAAGCATTTATGTAATGGTTTACAATAATTTATTCATACAAACTTCATCCATTGTTACATTATTTATGTATACATGATGATTAAAAAGTTTAATATGGTAAAAAAAATGATCTTTTACCAGTTGTTAAAAAACAAGTTGTCTGTAAAAAATTTTTTTTAAAAAGTTATTGTAATTGTTGTACTTCTTTCTACATAACAAACAGGTTATGAGGGTCAGAGACTCACATTGTGTGACAAATCGCATTCCCAGCTTTAATATGTTCTTGACCATCATTATTTGACGGGCAAGTCACTAGTATATATATATATAAGAGAAATCAGCCAATCAGTAAAACAATAAGACAGCATTAACATTTTTGAGCAAATTGTAGGATTATGAGAATAGACCCTTCACCATCTTTGAGTAGTTTCTCAATAAAATGGCATTTTACCATTGTTAAATTTAGTCTCAAATCACATTATTGCACTATAACCAGTCCCTGTCCGTTATCTTATAGAGCCAGGACCAGGTTATTAGTTGCTCTTCTTTTGTTTGTATTATTTGCACCTTCTGGTATTGTCTCGAATATGCGGTCCCAATAACCAATATCCTTTCTATGGTCATGTCGGGGGGCATGTAGGATATTGGTGATGAGGGTAACCGCTTTGTTCTTTTATAGGTTAATCAACTAATATAGATTGCCACTTATAAAAAAGCAAGTTTAAAAACACTTAGATAACTTACAATTTTTCAGTCATAAATGAGGCAAACTGTCATATTATTATTAACATCCTTTATTTGCAATGCACCAACATACTCTGCAGCGCTGTACATGGGTTACATACAAGGCAAAAGCAATATTAACACACTGCACAGAATGGAGGTTCTTGTATTTGAGCTTAAAACCAAACGTACATAGAGCTCGTTCCCTGAGCACCGGCACAAGATGGAGGACTCGTAAACGTACATCTAAAGAGTTTGGGTGTGGTAGATATTAAGGATGAAGGTGATGAGCTTCTTTGAACAGATGCGTTTTTAGTTTAGAAGAATGAGACAGGAGGAGTCTAGTGGAGCGAGGCAAGGAGTTCCAGAGAATAGGGGCAACACAAGAAAGATGTCCTGAAGGCACATAAGAGGAAAGAACAAGATCATTAGCAGAGTGAATGGGGCGGTTCGGGGAGTATTTTGAGACAAGAGATATAAGAGGGTGCATTATCGTAGAGTGATTTATACGTTAGGGTAATGATTTTACATTTTCTTCTGAAAGTGGAGTGACTGACAGAGAGGAGCCGCAGACACGGAGTGTGAGTACGGTGGATGAGTCTAGCGGAGGGGTCATTATGGATTGGAGTGGAGACAGACGGGCAAGAAGAGAGCTACTGTAGACAAGACAAAATATAATGAGAACGGATTAGAATTGTAGTTGTATAAGGAAATGACGTATTTTGGAAATAACACATAATATCCAGCCTAGAGTACTGAAAAACATATTTAAATAACTTCTACATCATGTGACCTCTGTAAATATCATTGAGTGGCCATAACCCGGGACAGAAGGGTGTGATCTGGGATACAAACCACAATGCAAAGTGTTGACTATAAAACCTGTCATAGAATCCACGTTTTCTCTTCTTTCGTTTCAGATGGATTTAATGATTACGGCATTTCCGGTGCTCTTGTTCTATTCAGTATCTGACAAGATCTTATTTTCTTTTTGCTGCAGAAAAACTGTTTTAAAATATTATTCAAAATGAGATGTTAAAGAATTATATAGAACTGGCAACAGTGACATATCTGTCTTAATTTTCCATGTGGTTGAGGAGGGAGGATAATTGTCTTGTGGTTTTACAGCACTTAAGTAATCCACCCATAGTCATGAATAGGAGCACTGAGTCACCTCTGACTCATATATATATATATATATATATATATATATATATATATATATATATATATATATATATATATATTTATATATATATATATATATATATATATAAATATATATATATAAATATATATATATATATATATATATATATATATATATATATATATATTGAAGCATTGAGAATTGCCTTAGATAGTGATACCTTTTTTTGGACAATTATTTGATTTAGATTGATAAGCAAAAATGTTAACCTTTTTTTTTTTTTTATAACATTGGTGAAATAGGTTATATTTTACTAGTTATTATAATAGTATAGTATAAAAGTATATCTTTTCAAGGAATTGGGTGTGTGTATATCTTTCCATTAGACTTTGATTTAGATCACACACACACACACATATATATATATATATAATCATTGGTGCATACTCTTATATAGAGATATAAAGAAATTTGAGTGTTTTTGTCAGTATACCAGAAACCTCACAGAGGCAATTTCAAGTACACCTCATAGAAACACACCGTATATTGGGGTGCGCTACGAAAACCAGGAAGAGGTCTTGAAACATCCCCGCTGACACCGACCTGTGAGAGAGAATCACATCCAGCTTCTGGAGGTCCCCAAAGGTGAGAGACAACCAAGTAGAAGTTTATTGTCTAATACTACGAAGACGCACAAAGTAATCTGCACTAGGAGTATCTTTTGCGCTTTCTTTTATCTGCATTATTTGAAAATGTCAGCTACAATAGGACTAATGGAAAGCTCAATAGTTTACAAAGACACACTATCCTTACAAACTAGCAGAAAGACGCGGCTAAGTAAACTGCACATAATTTAAAGGTAGTTTTTTTCCTTTATGAAAACATTTTTTTTTATCAGGTTCAGCTGTTCAAGAGAAAAGGTAAAAAAAGAAATGAGTACAGTGGCAAATTAAATGTTAGTGTCATGTATCGCTGTATACTATAATGCTAATTTTCTTCATTTAGACAGACATATATTAAAAAAGATAAAAGTGTATATATAAATATAATATATGGTGGGCAAAAGAGCGATGGCAGCCTCCACCGTACAGTATATACATGGTACATTTGTGTTCACATTTGAATGTCTAAAATTAAAAAATTGTGTTTCCTGCTCAGAATTCCGAGAAATACAGTTATTGCACTGCATTCTGGGAACCTGGGCAGGGACATGCAAATGTGCCCACAAAGACTTCACTCTTGCAATCCATAACCAAACCATAATCAATCCTTAACTTTGCCCAAAGCTGTGTAATACATAAGGCATATGCTTAAAATAGTTATGGATTGCAAGAGTGAAGCCTTTGTGGGCACTTTTGCATGACCCTGCCCAAGATCCCAGAATGCAGTGTAATAACTGTATTTCTCAAAATTTTGATCAAGAAGCAAGCTTTTTTTTACTTGTTTCAGACATTCAAATGTGAACACAAATGTACTATATATGTATATATATTTAAATTTAAATGTCCAGGTAATAATAATGGGTTTGTGGGAGGGGCCCTCTCTCAATGGTCGAACAGTCGGGGTAGCGATTGGAACCATTGTTCTCAAGTTGGCAAGTGGAATAATGTAGTGAGAGGTATATGAGGTGTGGGGGGGCTACCGGACATCCAGCCTGCCTGGAGGGCTAGATAAGTAATTGGACGAGGGCATGGACAGCTGATTTGGGCCGTATCAGAAGCGACTACGAGAAGCTCCAGGTAAAAGGAGAGCGTGATACTAAAAGGCCAAACATAATCGTGGAAAGCTTAGCGAAAGCTGATTCAGGACTTATGGCTAGCTGACAGTTCGATGCAAAGTGATAGCTGAAACCTGCAAAAGAAAGCCATGCAAGTGTGAGAGGGCGTGTGTGAAGGTGACAAGGGGTGTGTCCTTGGACATGGGCAAGGACACCGATAGGCCAGAATGATTTGTGACTGTTATTTAGTAGATTTGAGCCAAATCTCACAGTGTGGGCACGAAAGCCAAAAGTGGTACCTTGGACATGGGAAAGGCAAGCTGCACAGTGGATTAGGACCAAATCTGCTACTTACCTGTGTCTTCTGGAACCATTACTCCTTCTCCAGTCATGTAGAGCCCTCATGGCCATAGGTGCAGGAGCTAAGACAACAGCAAGTGCCTGAGAGACCTGAGGAAGCAGAGCGACAGGAGCAAGTTTGGGAAGACTGAGACAGGAGAGGGATGAGAGACAAAGACTGAGGTGTGCTGGAGAAAGGAAAACAGGAAGTGCTTAAGAAAACTGTAGAAGCCCCGCCCAGGAAGAGGTGGAGGAAGACAGGAAGTGCTTAAGAAGACTGTAGAAGCCCCACCCAGGAAGA
>CM050167.1:6521761-6564261 GCA_027410445.1 Discoglossus pictus
TATTATTATTTTTATCATCATGATTATTGTCATTATTAATAAGGGACATTGGAAGCATTTTCTGCATCTGAGGGAATGTGATAATGTAACATGGTGTGTTTACTTTCCTCATATGATGCTCTCAAAGAAAAAAAATGATTCAAATCTTTAACTGATCTGGTGCTTGTCCCTGTCAGCCAGTGAGCAGTGATATAGATGTACGAGTCATGCTTATCTGCCAATGAGATCGACAGACCTATGTATGCTCTGTGCACTTACTGTCAGTGACTAAGTAACCAATCAGTGACAATCTCTCTGTAACATGCTGCTGAGATGTGGCCCCTGATAGGCTAGGACACTACACTGCACATTCAGCCCTGCAGAGTCTGTGTCTGCATACGCTGCAGAGTGCAGACCCATACAGGGACTATTTCTATGATTTTATACACAGAGCGTATAAGCACTTCTTAATAAAATAATAAAGAATAATTAAACAGGAAAAAAGTAATTAAGCAAGGTTTTAATTAGAAAAAAATATTGATTCCTGTACTGGACCTGGAGGCATCCATAATACTTTTGTGGAAGTCGTATGTCAGAGAGGGACTTTTATATTTTTGAAAAGACAAATGTAAGAGGGGTGCAGTGTCAATTTTAGTCAGATCTACTTATCTAACAAATACTTCTCACCACTCCATGTTTGCTCCATCAAATCCCGCAATCCACTGATAGATAAAAACATACCCTTAAGATCCAGCTCTCATGAGAGTATGATCCACCTTAAAGGGCCAGTGTACGGCTGTAATAATGAATTCCTCTTCATAAATTCAGATTTTCTACATTTTTCTAGGTATTTGTATCGTGCGCGTCTTCTGTGTTTATGTTTCCAAACTTAATAAATGACAAATAATAACATAAATAATACAAAGATAGTATGGAGGGAGCCGGGAAATTCAGTGGTGAATTATACTTACATTTCCTGATTATTTTATTTTATGATCGGACAGATTGCAAGCTCTTGGGTTTGATACATGAGCCGGAGGTGCCTCAAACACCTGAGTTTTAAATGAAGAAATACAAATAAAGAAACAAATATTATCCACAGACACAATATATAAAGTTTCACCATCTCCAATAACACACAGTTATATTGTAGCAACATCAGGAAATGTCGCAGCACTCTAATGGGGCAGAATAGAGAAAGAGGATACATGGGAGGAGAGAGCGAGAGCGGATACATGGCAGGAGAGAGCGGATACACGGCAGGAGAGAGCGGACACACGGCAGGAGAGAGCGGATACACGGCAGGAGAGAGCAGACACACGGCAGGAGAGAGCGGATACACGGCAGGAGAGAGCGGATACATGGCAGGAGAGAGCGGATACACGGCAGGAGAGAGCGGACACACGGCAGGAGAGAGCGGATACACGGCAGGAGAGAGCAGACACACGGCAGGAGAGAGCGGATACACGGCAGGAGAGAGCGGATACACGGCAGGAGAGAGCAGATACACGGCAGGAGAGAGCGGATACACGGCAGGAGAGAGCAGATACACGGCAGGAGAGAGCGGATACACAGCAGGAGAGAGCGGATACACGGCAGGAGAGGGCGGATACATGGCAGGAGAGAGCAGACACACAGCAGGAGAGAACGGATACGCGGCGGGAGAGAGCAGACACACAGCAGGAGAGAGCGGATACACAGCAGGAGAGAGCAGACACACTGCAGGAGAGAGCGAATACACGGCAGGAGAGAGCGGATACACGGCAGGAGAGAGCGGATACACGGCAGGAGAGAGCGGATACACGGCAGAAGAGAGCAAAAACACTGCAGGAGAGAGCGGATACACGGCAGGAAAGAGCGGATACATGGCAGGAGAGAGCGGATATGCAGCAGGAATGAGCAGATACGCGGCAGGAAAGAGAGGATACATGGCAGGAGAGAGCGTATACATGGCAGAAGAGAGCAGATACACCGCAGGAGACAGAGGACACATGGCAGGAAAGAGCAGAAACATGGCAGGAGAGAGCGAGCACATGGCAGGAGAGAGTGGATACACGGCAGGAGAGAGCAGACACACAGCAGGAGAGAGTGGATACACGGCAGGAGAGAGCGGATACATGGGAGGAGAGAGCGAATACATGGCAGGAGAGAGCGGATACACGGCAGGAGAGAGCGGATACACGGCAGGAAAGAGCGGAAACACAGCAGGAGAGAGCGGATACACGGCAGGAGAGAGCAGACACACAGCAGGAGAGAGCGGATACACGGCAGGAGAGAGCAGACACACAGTAGGAGATAGCGGATATACGGCAGGAGAGAGCAGACACACAGCAGGAGAGAGCGGATACACGGCAGGAGAGGGCGGATACACGGCAGGAGAGAGCAGACACACAGCAAGAGAGAGCGGATACACGGCAGGAGAGAGTAGACACACAGCAGGAGAGAGCGGATACACGGCAGGAGAGAGCGGATACATGGCAGGAGAGAGCAGACACGCTGCAGGAGAGAGCGGATACACGGCAGGAGAGAGCGGATATGTGGCAGGAAAGAGCGGATATGTGGCAGGAAAGAGCAGATACGCAGCAGGAAAGAGGGGATACATGACAGAAGAGAGCGAGAGCGGATACATGGCAGGAGAGAGCGGATACATGGGAGGAGAGAGCGAATACATGGCAGAAGAGAGCGGATACATGGCAGGAAAGAGCAGATACATGGCAGGAGAGAGCATATAGATGGCAGGAGAGAGCAGATACACGGCAGAAGAGAGAGGACACATGGCAGGAAAGAGCGGATACATGGCAGGAGAGAGCGGATACATGGCAGGAGAGAGCAGATACGCTGCAGGAGAGAGCGGATACACGGCAGGAGAGAGCGGATACGTGGCAGGAGAGAGCGGATATGTGGCAGGAAAGAGCGGATATGTGGCAGGAAAGAGCGGATATGTGGCAGGAAAGAGCAGATACGCAGCAGGAAAGAGGGGATACATGACAGAAGAGAGCGAGAGCGGATACATGGCAGAAGAGAGAAGACACATGGCAGGAACGAGCGGATACATGGCAGGCAAGAGCGGACACAAGGCAGGAGAGAGCGGATACACGGCAGGAGAGAGCGGATACACGGCAGGAGAGAGCAGACACACGGCAGGAGAGAGCGGATACACGGCAGAAGAGAGAGGACACATGGCAGGAAAGAGCGGATACATGGCAGGCGAGAGCGGACACATGGCAGGAAAGAGAGGATACACGGCAGGAGAGAGCGGATACACGGCAGGAGAGAGCGGATACACGGCAGGAAAGAGCAAATACACGGCAGGAGAGAACGGATACATGGCAGGAAAGAGCAGATACACGGCAGGAAAGAGCGGATACATGGCAGGAAAGAGTGGATACATGGCAGGAAAGAGTGGATACATGGCAGGAGAGAGCAGATACACGGCAGGAAAAAGCGGATACATGGCAGGAGAGAGCAGATACACGGCAGGAAAGAGTGGATACATGGCAGGAAAGAGTGGATACATGGCAGGAAAGAGTGGATACATGGCAGGCGAGAGCGGACACATGGCAGGAAAGAGTGGATACATGGCAGGAAAGAGTGGATACATGGCAGGAGAGAGCAGATACACGGCAGGAAAAAGCGGATACATGGCAGGAGAGAGCAGATACACGGCAGGAAAGAGTGGATACATGGCAGGAAAGAGTGGATACATGGCAGGAAAGAGTGGATACATGGCAGGAGAGAGCTGATACACGGCAAGAGAGAGCGGACACGCGGCAGGAGGGAGCGGATAAATGGCATGAGAGAGCGGATACAAGGCAGGAGAGAGCGGATACACGGCAGAAGAGAGCAGACACACTGCAGGAGAGAGCGGATACATGGCAGGAGAGAGTGGATACACGGCAGAAGAGAGCAGACACACTGCAGGAGAGAGCGGATACACGGCAGGAAAGAGCGGATACATGGCAGGAGAGAGCGGATATGCAGCAGGAATGAGCAGATACGCGGCAGGAAAGAGAGGATACATGGCAGGAGAGAGCGTATACATGGCAGAAGAGAGCAGATACACCGCAGGAGACAGAGGACACATGGCAGGAAAGAGCAGAAACATGGCAGGAGAGAGCGGATACATGGGAGGAGAGAGAGGACACATGGCAGGAAAGAGCGGATACATGGCAGGCGAGAGTGGACACATGGCAGGAAAGAGAGGATACCCGGCAGGAGAGAGCAGATACACGGCAGGAAAGAGCAGATACACGGCAGGAAAGAGCAGATACACGGCAGGAGAGAACGGATACATGGCAGGAGAGAACGGATACGCGGCGGGAAAGAGCAGATACATGGCAGGAGAGAGCAGATACACGGCAGGAAAGAGCGGATACATGGCAGGAAAGAGTGGATACATGGCAGGAGAGAGCAGATACACGGCAGGAAAAAGCGGATACATGGCAGGAAAGAGTGGATACATGGCAGGAAAGAGTGGATACATGGCAGGAGAGAGCTGATACACGGCAAGAGAGAGCGGACACATGGCAGGAGAGAGCGCATACAAGGCAGGAGAAGGCAGATATATGGCAGGAGAGAGTGCATACAAGGCAGGAGAGAGCGGATACATGGCAGGAGAGAGCGGACACGCGGCAGGAGGGAGCGGATAAACGGCATGAGAGAGCGGATACATGGCAGGAGAGAACGGATAAATGGCAGGAGAGAGCGGATACATGGCAGGAGAGAACGGATAAACGGCAGGAGAGAGCGGACACATGGCAGGAGAGAGCGGATACAAGGCAGGAGAAGGCAGATATATGGCAGGAGAGAGTGCATACAAGGCAGGAGAGAGCGGATACATGGCAGGAGAGAGCGGACACGCGGCAGGAGGGAGCGGATAAACGGCAGGAGAGAGCGGATACATGGCAGGAGAGAACGGATAAATGGCAGGAGAGAGCGGATACATGGCAGGAGAGAGCGGATACACGGCAGGAGAGAGCGGATACGTGGCAGGAGAGAACGGATAAACGGCAGGAGAGAGCGGATACATGGCAGGAGAGAGCGGATAAATGGCAGGAGAGAGCGGATACATGGCAGGACAAACGGCAGGAGAGAGAGGACACACGGCAGGAGAGAGTGAACACATAGCAGGAGACAACGGATACATGGCAGGACAGAGCAGATACACGGAAGGAGAGAGCGGACACACAGCAGGAGAGAGAGGACACATGGCAGGAGAGAGAGGACACATTGCAGGAGAGAGTGAACACATGGCACTAGCCAACGGATACATGGCAGGACAGAGCGGACACACAGCAGGAGAGAGAGGATACATGGCAGGAGAGAGATCGACATAAGGCAGGAGAGAGAGGACACATGGCAGGAGAGAAAGGATACACGGCAGGAGAGAGCGGATACACGGCAGGAGAGAGCGGATACACGGCAGGAGAGAGCGGATACACGGCAGGAGAGAGCGGATACACGGCAGGAGAGAGCGGATACATGGCAGGAAAGAGTGGATACATGGCAGGAGAGAGTGGATACACGGCAGGAGAGAGCAGACACATGGCAGGAGAGAGCGGATACATGGAAGGAAAGAGCAGATACATGGCAGGAGAGAGCAGACACACTGCAGGAAAGATCGGATACATGGCATGAGAGAGCGGATACATGGCAGGAAAGAGAGGATACACGGCAGGAGAGAGCAGACACATGGCAGGAGAGAGCGGATACACGGCAGGAGAGAGCGGATACAAGGCAGGAGAAGGCGGACACACAGCAGGAGAGGGCGGACACACGGCAGGAAAAGGCAGATACACAGCAGGAGAGAGCGGACACATGGCAGGAGAAAGCTTACACACGGCAGGAGAGGGTGGACACACGGCAAGCGAAGGCAGATACACGGCAGGAGAGAGCGGACACATGGCATGAGAAGGCGGACCCATGGCAGGAGAGAGTAGATACACGGCAGGAGAGAGCAGACACACTGCAAGAGAAAGCGGACATACAGCAGGAGAGAGCGGATACATGGCAGGAGAGAGCGGATATATGACAGGAGAGAGCGGATATATGGCAGGAGAGAGCAGATATATGGCAGAAGAAGGCAGATACACAGCAGGAGAGAGCGGACACATGGCAGGAGAGAGTAGATATACGGCAGGAGAGAGTTGAGAGCAGGAGAAGGTGGACACACGGCAAGGGTCTGATACAGATGTTATATTTACTGAAGGACTGACCACCACCTCTGTATCTGTAATGACATGAGGCCAGGGAGGGACAGGACAGTTGATCATGGACATTTATTTACTTAATTATTTAAAAAAAAAAATAATTTAAAGCCAGTCAGTGAAAGTAGACTAGACTTGATAGTAAACATTTATGTTTATTTATTTATGTATCAAAGCAGCTAATTAATATGCATGAGCTACTCATTTGCATATAAATGCATCCACAGCAACATGGAATTTCCCAGGTTTAACTCACTTTAGAAAAAAATGGATAACACAACATGCCATTTTTTTCATGCTCTTTAAGAATAACCTTAAAGAAAACATGATTTTGGAATGACAAAGTCCCTTTAAATATAAGTATTCCAGGTTCTAGTACTCCTTTAAGGATCTGGCTGTAGATTTATTTATCTCAGATATAACTTGAAACGTTCTTTCTATATTTAGCAACATATTTTATAAATAGCATCACTATGTAGTCATCGTAAATAAAACATCGCTGCACTCTACGCCGGTCAGAAAATTGACATTCCAATTATCAGGCAATTTAGGGACTTATTTATTATGTAATACTAAATTTGGTGTAAATGAGACACAGATCGTACGAGCTCTGAAATGTCACAAATTCTGTCATGTGTTTGTAGAGATTTTTCGGCGCTTTGCTCATTCTTTCCTTCCAAGACAGCACTTCTTTTTATTTGAGGATAATCCGTTCCATTATGAAACGCGAGATTTCTGACTCAATATTTTCATTACTTGTTTGACTTCTTGGAGGACTCTTTGAAGAAGGAACGGGACAGAAGTGCAGCGACAAAGTGATATAGGACTTCTCATATCAAGGTGTTGGCACCCAAACAAGATTAGCACCTGAGTTATTTGTCCAATGAGATAATGCCCTGCGTCATTTCCTTGGCCAACTCCACGATGGTGGCTGCTGTCTAAACATTCTCATTTGTCACCTCTGAGGGGTGTTTTGAAACACGTTGTATCTTCATCGGTTACCATAAATAATGTGAGGTCATTTCCATCACAAAACGTGACCTTATTGCACCATAATTTCACACTTGGTGGACTTGTGTCTCTCTATACGTCCTACTCATAGATTCGCCCACAACCACATAGTGAGATCTCTTAATCAATGTCTAACACCTTTTATAGACCAACTGAAACAATATTCACAGATGGTTTACAGAACTTTCCAAACCACTAATGATCTTTCTTGAAATGTTTCTACTTCAAGTGACACTCGCTCTAACCTGTGTAATTTCTCTCCTATGACTGATGATGATGAAGTCCCACACCTTATAATATACATGATCTTATTACATGGCTACATAGTTGTTGTTTAGTCGTTCAGTTGTGTCTGACTCTCCATGACCCTATGGACCGCAGCACAACAGCTCATGTTTATTGCTTCAATTACCTCATCTATTCAAGTCCAAATCTGCTGTCCCCTTCTTTGGGTACCTTCAATCTTCCCCAGCATCAGAGTCTTCTCTAGGGAACCCCATCTTCTCATGTTATGGCCAAAATGTTTGAGATTTAACCTCATGATAAAAACTTGCAGTGAACCGTTTGGCTTAATTTCCTGTAGTAGTTATTGATTGGATCGTCTTACTGTCCAAGGGACTCTGAGCAGTTTTCTCCAACACCCCAATTTGGTATACACAATGGAGGTACCAGTGGTTGGGACACTGCAACATAATGGGGCTACACTACCATCACTAAATAATTGGGTAACGTAGGAAGAAATCCAAAAGAGATTGGAAAAAATAAATGTTAATAAAGCCCCGGGTCCTGATGGGATACATCCAAGGGTACTGAGGGAACTGGGTTCTGTAATAGCCAAACCATGATATCTAATTTTTCAAGATTCACTCAACACAGGGTCTCTACCAGATGACTGGAGAAAAGCAGATGTGATACATATATTTAAGAAGGGAGCAAGAGCAAATCCAGGGAATTATAGACCAGTGAGCCTCACTTCTGTAGTGGGGAAGCTTTTAGAAGGGTTAATAAGGGATGATATACAAGAATATGTCTATTCAAAACAGGATTATAAGTAGGAGCCAACATGGATTTATGAAGGATAGGTAATGTCAGACCAATCTAATTAGTTTCTATGAGGAGGTTAGTAGAATCCTGGATAAAGGCAACTCAGTGGATGTAATCTTTTTGGATTTTAGAAAAGGCATTTGATACAGTGCCACATGGAAGACTATTGTGCAGACTAAGGGATACAGGAATTTCAGTAAATATCTGCTCATGGATTGAGAGCTGGCTAAAAGACAGGAAGCAAAGGGTTGTTGTAAATGGAACATACTCCGATTGGACTAATGTGGTAAGTGGGGTTCCTCAGGGTTCAGTATAAGGTCCTCTCCTTTTTAACATATTTATTAATGACTTAGGAGTTGGACTGGAAAATAGTGTTTCCATTTTTGCTCCAGTTGTGCATGGTAATAAAATCAGATGATGATATACTTTCCCTCCAAAGGGATTTGCATAAATTAGGGGAAATTAATCTAAATGGCAAATGAGATTTAATACGAATAAATGTAAGGTTATGCATCTGGGAAGGAAAAATAACCATGCAATTTATAATCTTAATGGAGTAAATCTAGGGGTATCAGATACTGCAAGGGATTTGGGAGTACTTGTGGACAACCACCTAGGTAACAGTGCTCAAAGCCAAGCAGCAGCTGCAAAGGCAAGTCAAATATTAGCATGTATTAAGAAGGGTATAGAAGCCAGGGAAGCAGATAAAATTCTGCCACTATACAAATCTCTAGTATGCCCTCACTTGGAATATGGAGGACAATTTTGGGCACCACTTCATAAAAACAACATTTTAGAGCTGGAAAAAGTACAGAGAAGGGAAACAAAACTAATAAGGGGAATGGAGGGGCTAAGTTATAAAGAAAGACTAACCAAATTACACTTTTTTTCTCTAGAAAAAAGGTGTCTAAGAGGAGATATGATTACCCTATACAAGTTTCCAGTCTTGTAGGGTGCTTTGGAATAAAGCACTTTCTGCTAAGATTCAAAGCTCAAAACAGGGCACCTCAACTTTTGAATTTATTAAACTTGTATTTCCCCTGATCTTACAGAATATGTTGGCGCGATACAAATAAAAGATAATAATAATAAATATATCCAGAGTCAATACAAGGCTTTGTCAAGGGAGCTTTTTGTGCCAAGAGATTTTCAGCTGACAAGAGAACATCCTTTGAGGTTAGAATAAAAAAAGATTCCACCTTAAGAAAGAAAATGGTTCTTCACAGTAAGGGTGGTTGATCTGTGGAACTCCCTTCCAAAGGAGGTGGTGACAGCAGATTCTATAGATAACTTTAAAAAGGGATTGTATATATTTTTAAATAAAAAGGGCATTCAGGGTTAATTAGAGAGAGAGTATTGATGGTGCAGCTCTCACTTCTGTATGTTACTGCTGGGAATACCATCATTTGAACTTTGTTGGTAGTAATATATTTTTACTTTTCACTAGCTTGTCCAGACTTGCCACAGCTTTCCTCCCCAGTAGCAAACATCTTTTAATTTCATGGCTGAGGTCACCATCTGAAAAGACCTTGGAGCCCAGGAAAAGAAAATCTGTCACTGCCTCCACTTCTTTCCCATCTATTTGCCAGGAAACCTCTAACCTCTTCAGATCTCCTTTGTTCCATGTTTTATGTAAATTCATCCACAAAAAAATGATAACAAAACCCAATTGGAACCTTGCCAATTATCTAATTTGTGGAAAAATTTGTACAATTCCCAAAATTAACAAGCAGATTATTCCATAAATAAATATACTTCTTATGGTATGTTACGCTAAAGACGTACAATGTGGTGTCATTGAAGATGTTTATACGATGTTATCCTGACTGAAGGGTAAGAAGAAACGTACTCAAACTCAACATGTCTAAGACAGAGCTCCTTATGTTTCCACCCTCTTCCTCAGCTCCCACCACAGCTCCCTCACTTATCTCTCACGGTTGACAATGCCATCATCACTCCCACCTCCCAGGCCATCATCACACCCACCTCCCAGGCCATCATCACTCCCACCTCCCAGGCCATCATCACACCCACCTCCCAGGCCATCATCACACCCACCTCCCAGGCCATCATCACACCCACCTCCCAGGCCATCATCACTCCCACCTCCCAGGCCATCATCACACCCACCTCCCAGGCCATCATCACTCCCACCTCCCAGGCCATCATGACACCCACCTCCCAGGCCATCATCACACCCACCTCCCAGGCCATCATCACTCCCACCTCCCAGGCCATCATCACTACCACCTCCCAGGCCATCATCACACCCACCTCCCAGGCCATCATCACACCCACCTCCCAGGCCATCATCACTCCCACCTCCCAGGCCATCATCACTCCCACCTCCCAGGCCATCATCACACCCACCTCCCAGGCCATCATCACACCCACCTCCCAGGCCATCATCACACCCACCTCCCAGGCCATCATCACACCCACCTCCCAGGCCATCATCACTCCCACCTCCCAGGCCATCATCACTCCCACCTCCCAGGCCATCATCACACCCACCTCCCAGGCCATCATCACACCCACCTCCCAGGCCATCATCACACCCACCTCCCAGGCCATCATCACTCCCACCTCCCAGGCCATCATCACTCCCACCTCCCAGGCCATCATCACTCCCACCTCCCAGGCCATCATCACTCCCACCTCCCAGGCCATCATCACACCCACCTCCCAGGCCATCATCACTCCCACCTCCCAGGCCATCATCACTCCCACCTCCCAGGCCCGTTGTCTTGGGGTCCTACTGGACCCTTCCCTCTCTTTCATTCCTCACATTCAATCACTCACAAAATCTTGTCACTTTCACCTAAAAAAACATATCCAGAATACGTCACTACCTTACTCAAGACACAACTAAAATTCTTATTCACTCTCGCATCGTATCTCGCCTCGATTACTGCAACACTCTTCTTGCTGGCCTTCCTATAACCCGTCTGTCTCCCCTCTAATCCATTTTAAATGCATCCGTTAGACTCATCTACCATACTAAACGCTCAGTGTCTGCAGCACATCTCTGTCAGGCACTCCACTGGCTTCCCATAGACTCCAGAATAAACTTCAACATCATGACCCTAACATATAAAGCCCTCAACAATAGTGCACCCTCCTACATCTCTGCTCTCATCTCCAAATACTCCCCCACCCGCCCTCTTTGCCTCTTCTAATGACCTTCTTCTCTTCTCCTCTCTCATCACCTCCTCTCACTCCCACCTTCAAGACTTTTCTTGTGCTGCCCCTATTCTTTAGAACTCCTTACCTCGCTCCACCAGACTATCTTCCTGCCTCAAATCCTTCAAAATCGCTTTAAAATCAAATGTTTAGATTGTAAGTTTGCAAGTTTTCAATCTTGTGAGGTGCTTTAGGGAAAGTACAGTGTATATTTGATTGAAAGCTCAATAACAGGGTCTTCCATTATTTTCATTGTGGGGAATCTTTAAAGATCCATGTTTTGCATTTACATCTTGACTTCTTTCATGAGAACCTAGGAGACATCAACGATGAGCAGGGAGAAGGATCTCACAAGGGCGTCCCAATCATGGAGGAGATATACCAAGGAAGGTGGATCCAGCCATGATGGGAGACTACTGAATGAAGACAACTCAACACATAAAAGAAAAAAAAGAAAAAGTAACATCTTGCAAATGTGAAAGGATTTACTGCTTTTATTTATTACTTTTCATGGTTACTACTGAAAATGTAAACTCGTTATCTTTGACATAGTCTGTAAACATGATATTCACAAAATTATGACCAATCATAATAATATACATTATTTGGATATTTTATTCATATAAGTAATAAAAATAGGCCTATAATAAAAAATAGTATCCCTGCAGAATGTTCACTATCATATTTGAATTCAGAAATCTGTAAAACTCAGTAAAATATAGGCAATTTGGCCAATGTTATAAGAAAAACAATACATTTTGTTGGGCTGTGTAATTGAATAAGATTGATATAGACACAATGGCCTTTCTCACTCATTGACCCAGAAGAAGATCCCTCGCATCATTCACTGCAACAACAGCTCTCCAGAAATGTAAACACCCCTCTCACATACGCCCACTTTCCACCAATGTGTCATGGATCCCTCCAGGGTCCAGCAGAGGCATCAATATTTATTTTTTCTTAATTAAAAACTAGCTATATGACTTTTTCCGGCTTTAGTCAGACCAATTTTATTTTAGTTGTGTGGTGGTCATTTAAGCTGGGCCTTTAAAGGGAAGATATCTACTGTTAGAACCTCCTTTAATAGTGAGTTCCACCAACTGAATGGCATGACCTCTCCTTTACTTCCTTAGGTGATGACTTCTTGTGATATTTAATACCACAATGCCGACTTTATCTTGAGATTTTGTTTTTATTCCATGTAAATATCACAGTCCATGATGATTTCTGCGTTAGGTATTATCTTTACAGGGCAGTGGTGGAGCTAGAGAAGGTAGGGCCCCAGTGCAGAAAAAAGATCCCCCTCAAAAAATGTTTGTACTGGTCTCGGGACCAAATCACTCAGTGCCTCTCCCTAAGACCTCTTCCCATAACAGCACCTCTCCCCAAGACCCAATTCCCATAGCTACACCCCTCAAGACCCCTTTCCATAACTGCTCTTCTTCACTTACCTTCTGCCTGCATGAACCTCCTCTGCTTGCAGCACAGCTCCACTTAGTATATATATATATATATATATATATATATATATATATATATATACACTATCTCTACAGAGCAGCCAGTCCCTCTCAACATCCACCCCTACATAGCACCCACCTGACAACAGTGCACCGATCCCTATCTCTTTAGCTTCCCCCCTCCCAGCACCCATCCTCCTATACTTTGCTGTCATCCAGTGTTGCTCTCTCACCTCTCCCCTGATACACATCCCAAGCCTGCTGAACTGCTTCACTGAACTGCCATCATTTGGAGCTTCAGTAGAAATGCTCTGGGAGGGGGAGCCAAGAGAAAGGCCATGGTGCACTGCACCCCATGCACCACCGGTAGCTCCTCCCCTGTTACAGGGACATTGAGAGTTTGTTTTCCTTGTTGCTTATGTCAGGGGGTATTTAATTATGTGCCACGGGGTTTATCCTTTTTTCAACTGATGCTCTCAAAGCAGAAAAAAAATTGTTAAAATGTTTCAGTGATATGGGAGCTTGTCCCTATCAGCCAATCAGCAGTGACATAGATGTGTGCACCATACTTGTCTACAAAGAAATGTGCAGACAGGTTTCCATTTATAATTTTTCATACAAAAGGAATGTTGCTAAGACGTGGCCCCAGATAGTCTAGGACACTACACTGCACATCCAGCCCTACAGAGTCTGTGTCTACATATGCTGCAGAGGGCTAATTAGTAGAGCTTATAAGCACTTCTTAATAGAATAAAGTACATAAAAGTAAATAGATGTCGTCTGACCTGCACTGGTTGTTTATCTGCCCCCCACCCCGTTTTGCATCGTCTGACCTGCACTGGTTGTTTATCTGCTCCCTTGTTTTGCACCAACTCACCTGCGCTGGGTCACATGTATCATTACCCATTCATTGTCATTGTTACCTGCCGTTGCAGGTTAGCAGCTGATCTGCAGATCTGAATGAGGCAGGTTAAACAAGACACCTTAAGGGCCATGTTATACACTTAGTATTCACTGCGCTGGATGTCAATGAGCGCAGGTGAGGATGCGATTTGCATTTCCACACAACATTCTCGCACTTTAATATTCTGTTGACAGATAACAATGTCAAGGAATGAGCAGCGACAACCACCCAAATACTGCACCAAATACTGCACCTTCAGGTTTATTGGGCTGAACAACCTGTTTTTGTCTTGTCATTAACCCCTGAGAGTCTTCATCTCACAAGAGACCTCTCAGACACTTTCTATTTATTTGTACATCTAAAGTTCTGAGCTGGACTTTAATGTTTCATTACCTACAGAAAAATTTCACTTAAATTAAATAGATAGATAGATAGTGGCAGAGAGTGATAGATAGATAGATAGATAGATAGTGATAGATAGATAGATAGATAGATAGATAGATAGATAGATAGATAGATAGATAGTGATAGATAGATAGTGATAGATAGATAGATAGATAGACAGATAGATAGAGTGATAGAGAGATAGTGGCAGAGAGTGATAGATAGATAGATAGATAGATAGATAGATAGATAGATAGATAGATAGATAGATAGATAGATAGTGATAGATAGATAGTGATAGATAGATAGATAGATAGATAGATAGATAGATAGATAGATAGATAGATAGTGATAGATAGATAGATAGATAGATAGATAGATAGATAGATAGTGATAGCTCGATAGATAGATAGATAGTGATAGATAGATAGTGATATATAGATAGATAGATAGATAAATAGATAGATAGATAGACAGATAGATAGAGTGATAGAGAGATAGTGGCAGAGAGTGATAGATGGATAGATAGATAGATAGATAGATAGATAGATAGAGTGATAGAGAGATAGATAGATAATGTTATTCATAATAATAATAATAATAATAATATTTTGTGATTCTAGATAGATAGGTAGATATTTGCAAGTAATATTAATAATAATTAAAAATAATAAAAAAAAAATTAAAAATAATAAATAAAACAATAATAATAATAATAATTTGTGATTCTAGACTATTATTATTATCATTTACATATTCCATAGCGCTGTACATAAGTTAAGTTACAGGCAAAGACAAATTCAAAATGAACACATAGCAAAGAATGGAGGGCCCTGTCTTGGGGCTTGGAATCTGGTGTCCATAGCGCTTTCCATAAAGCACCGCGCAGGAATGAAACTCGCAGACTTACAATCTAAAGGTTAAGGTTTGTATGTGGTACAGGAGGGTGAGAGAAGTGCTGAGGGTGAGAGAAGTTCTGAGGGTGAGAGAAGTTCTGAGGGTGAGAGAAGTGCTGAGGGTGAGAGAAGTGCTGAGGGTGAGAGAAGTTCTGAGGGTGAGAGAAGTTCTGAGGGTGAGAGAAGTGCTGAGGGTGAGAGAAGTGCTGAGGGTGAGAGAAGTTCTGAGGGTGAGAGAAGTGCTGAGGGTGAGAGAAGTGCTAAGGGTGAGAGAAGTGCTGAGCATGAGAGAAGAGCTGAGCGTGAGAGAAGTGCTGAGGGTGAGAGAAGTGCTGAGGGTGAGAGAAGTGCTGAGCGTGAGAGAAGTGCTGAGGGTGAGAGAAGTGCTGAGGGTGAGAGAAGTGCTGAGGGTGAGAGAAGTTATGAGGGTGAGAGAAGTTATGAGGGTGAGAGAAGTTCTGAGGGTGAGAGAAGTGCTGAGGGTGAGAGAAGTGCTGAGGGTGAGAGAAGTGCTGAGGGTGAGAGAAGTTATGAGGGTGAGAGAAGTGCTGAGGGTGAGAGAAGTTCTGAGGGTGAGAGAAGTTCTGAGGGTGAGAGAAGTGCTGATCGTGTTAGGATTTGAGGCAGGAAGATAGTCTGGTGGAGTGAGACAAGGAGTTCCAGAGAATAGGGGCAGCACGAGAAAAGTCCTGAAGGAGGGAGTGAGAGGAGGTGACAAGAGTGGTAGAAAGAAGAAGGTCGTTAGCAGAACGAAGAGGGCGTGTGGGGGAGTATTTGGAGATGAGAGCAGAGATGTAAGGAGGAGCGTTATGGTTGAGGGCTTTGTAAGTTAGGGTCAGGATTTTTTATGTTATTCTGGAGGCTAAGGGAAGCCAGTGGAGCGATTGAGAGAGAGGAGCTGCCGACACTGAACGTTGTGTACAGAAGATGAGTCTGGCGGAGGCGTCATAATGGATTAAAGGGGGGATAGACAGGTGGTGGGAAGCAAGAAGTGAGTTGCAGTAGATGAAAAATGATGAGGGAGTGTATAAGGATTTTAGTTCTGTCTTGTGTAATGTAGTGGCAAATTTTGGAGAAGACAAGAATGGAGAAGACAAGATTTAATAATTGTATGTGAGGGATGAAAGAGACGGCGGGGTCCAGTAGAACCCAAGACAACGGGCTTGGGTGGTGGGAAGTTATGATGGCGGTATTGACCGTGAGAGAGATGAGAGGAATTGATGCTGTGGGAGAGGGAGGGAAGATAAGGAGTTCACTTTTAGACATGTTGAGTTTGAGATGGTGGGTGGACATCAAAGAGGATATACTAGAGAGGCAGTCGGAGACGTGTGCTAGAAGAGAGGGGGATAGATCTGATGCGGAGAGGTAGATTTGGGTCATCTGCATAGAGAGGATACTGAAATGCCAAAGTGTTCTAGATAGATAGATAGATAGATAGATAGATAGATAGATAGATAGATAGATAGATAGAAGATAGATAGATAGATAGATACATAAACAGATGCAAGTTATATTAATAATTATTATTATTTAAAATAATAATAAAAACAATAATAATAATAATAATTTGTGATTCTATATAGATAGATAGAGAAACAGATAGATAGATAGATAGATAGATAGATAGATAGATAGATAGATAGATATAAGTAATATTAATAATAATAATTTACAAATAATAATACAAACAATAATAATAATAGTAATAATTTGTGGTTCTAGGACATCTACACTGTATCACTTTCCCATCTAACACTTATGATGTTGTTCCCAGTTTTGCAGCAGCAGTCTCGGAGCACTCTCATGGCCTGTGACTACCTCTCACATCCACCTCCAAGCTCAGGGTTATGTCCCCCTTTACGTACAATATGGGACCCCCCTGAAGCACCTTCCTTATCACTCACTGCCTTCCTCAGACCATTAGTTCCCAAATGCTGTCTGGCCTAATGGATCCTTCTGGAATCCTTAGAAAGTAGCTTGAAATGAGACAGCCTTTTCTTAAATTGTTTGGAGATATCTGCAACAGATTGGGAAGCGCGTGCATGGCCCCCTTGGCTGCCTTGTGTACCCAGAAGCCTCGCTGCTAACAGACTGTGTGCCATTTCTCTGCTACATTACAGGCCAGGTTTTTTAATCACATTATCCCTCTCTGCACCTCTCTTTTAATTAGGTTATAAGACAATTAGTAACATTGTATCCTTCAGAAGTCCCCAGTGCTCCAGGAGCTGTTTGTTCTCCCCAGGTCGGGGCTCTGCTTGCAGCAGGGTGAAGGTCAGGCCCAGACAGCTCCTGCTCCATGTTGGTGACCTCTCCGCATTGTTTGCCCCCACCCCCCCCCTCCTGCGCTTTGAAGTGCCGCACACCAGGTGTTCCTGTTCTAAATTACACATGAAAGGAGCTCATCCCTGGACTAATTAACCAGTGAAGTGCACCCACCACCCCCAGGTACCGTTCCTGCTGTTCCAAAATATTAAGCTCTGCGTCAATTCCCCGATTCGCTATCTGTGCTGCGCTCCAAATATGGCCTCAACTTTTAAGTAAATAAAAATTTGCATTTTTTATTTAATGTATAATTTAGATTTTTTTTTTGCATTTTGCATTTTTTTATTATTAATAGTCTACAAGTTGCATTTTTTATTTATTTGCTTAATGCGCAATTTTGAATTTTTTTTTTTTCCATTTTTTTATTATTAATAGTCTACAAGTTGCTTTTTTATTTATTTAGTTAATGCACAATTTACATATTTTAGAATTTTGTTATTTGTTTTATAATTAATTTCACTTATTGGTTATTCATGACGTCTGTCACAAAGACGGAAAATAATAATTTTACATTATGACAACAAATAAAGTCATGTGACCACATTTTTTAATACATATAATTTTATTGCTTCAGTAAAAGCGTATGGAAGGTTTCTGCATCTCACTAGTAATATAATATCCCTGTGTATCTATTTACTTTTATGTACTTTATTTTGTTAAGCTCTGATTTTACTGCCTCAAATGAAACAAATAATTCCTGTTTGGGTCTGCCCTCTGCAGCTCATGAAGACACAGTTCTCAGGACACAGGTTTATAATATCTCTGTGTTTCTATTTACTTTGGTTTGGGTGTGAGGTGTCTCATACTAACCAGTCAGTGACCAGTGATCCACAACATGCTGCTGAGATGGGGTCCCTGATAGGCTATGATGCTACAATGCACATTCAGCCCTACATAGTATGCATGCAGAGGACAGACCCATACAGGGACTATTTATTTGATTGTAGGCAGTAAAAACTGAGCTTATAAACCCTTCTTAGAAGAATAAAGTAAATAGATATGCAGGGATATTATATACCTAGTAACATCAACGCCCTACTATATCCTTTTAAGACAAAAAGGCCTTACAGTATAATAATAATAATAATAATAATAATAATAATAATAATAATAATAATACAAAGTAAATATTTTTAATGGGATTGTTAAATATTCTAATTTCCTAATAAATCCACATTGACTCATTCCTGCATAAATAGTAACAGTTATGGCAAATCAAGTAATGACATCATCAGTGACATCACCAATGACATCACCACGCCACTGCGCATGAGCAAGTAGACAAAAGATTTTGCTCTTGTGCAATTCCTTTTTCTTATTGTGTTAAGTAATATTAATTGCTTTTGTTCTCATTAATAACATTTACCAACAATGTTCTCAACAATATCTTTCTAAACCCTAAAATGTTACAGATTATTCTGGTCAAATATTTAAAAAATAATCTTGAAAAAAAGTAAAAAACAACACATATGACATTTATTGCTTTTATATGCATTTAGAATGTGCAATTTCACATTATAATGCATGGAAAGCTTCTATGTTCATAATGGGAATGTGGCATCTAAAAGTGTCAGTGCTTTCATAGGCCATAGGGAAAGGTCATTTTTAAGAAAGTAGCAGGTCAGGTGAGTCACTCGAGAAAATAAAATGTATGTCCACAATCAGATTAAATGTATATAAAAATGTAAAGACTTTATTTAGATTTACAGTTGACCCTTGGTACTCATCGTTAATTGGTTCCAGAAGGCATGACAAGTGGTGAAAATGATGAGTACAAAAACCCCATAAGGAGCAATGTAAATTGACTCATACAGGTCTTAGCAAGCACGACAAGTACCAAGCAAACCTTGGTACTTGTCAAAAAAATTTGAATACCAAATTCGACGAGTTTTGAGGTAGACGAGTGCTGAAGTACCACTGTGTATGTATCTATTATTATTTTTTGCTTTAAAAAATATTATTCCAAATGCCATAAGTAAAATAGCTAATCGCTCCGGTGCTTATTCCCGAGCTCCAGGAGGAGGTCAGGGGGATTTGAAAGAGCGATACACAATAAAGATACAATGTTTACGGCTACACTGTAACACACCGCTACATTTCTTTGATATATCGGTTACGTTCTATTCATTTGTTACTTTGTATCATCCCCTGATATTAACCTGTCACAGTATCAGCACCCACAGAAATGTTCTTTATTACTCAGTAATGTGAGTATTGTAGCCATCACACAATATAACAATGGCAGCCATATGTTTATCTCAAGGATTTTTGTAATGTTGATAAAACAATATTTTCGGCACACGCCCTGAGCACAACGTGCTGTTTATTATCTGCCGGTTTCATTTGTGTAAAAGCAACTTGTGATGAATCATTTGCTCATTTTATTATCAGGAGACCCAAAGCAGAGCAAAAATATTGTTAAAGGGACAGTGCAGTTGAGTATTGGCCCCTCAGAAGTATGTGAGAGTATTATTAGTTATATATATATAAAGTTATGAATTATTACTATTACTGCTCTACTCTAGGGACTACCATCTAATACTCCTCCCTCTCAGAGCAAGTCACTGAGGTAAGAGACAATGTGTGAATCTCCATATTGTATCTTGTAATCAGGGGCAGAGCAACCAGTATTGCAGACAGTGCAATGCACCGGGACCCTCCTCTGCGGGACCCTCCTCTAATAACTTTTATTTGGCAGCACACATCTTCCCCTGTTTGGAAATTGGGTTGTGCCTTTCTACTGAAGCTCCAAGGTGTCAGTGTGGAGCAGCTCAGCATGCTGGGGGTAGGAAGCAGGGAAGAGGTGAAAGAGCAAGGGCTGGATGACAGCAAAGGTGGGAGATGGGTTCTGTGAGAGGGGGGCAAAGGAGATAGGAATGAGTGCTATATTAGGTGGGTGCTGAGAGGGTTTGGGTGCTGTTTTAAAGGGAGCCCAAACATTTTCTTGCAGCAGGGCCCTCCATTCTCTGGCCTTGTCGCTGCTTGTTATGTGCACTGCACAGCCAGCAGCTTCCTAGGGGTCCATGGAATCATGTGGTACTGCCAGAGCCACTGACAGGGGTTGCAAAGGGATACTGTTTTATTGGAGGTCATAGGGAAAAGGAGCCCAGGGGTGGCAGGCACCAATAGGTAGGGATTAGGGTTAGTAGTTAGGGTTAGGTTAGCGGTTTGGGTTAGCATTAGGGTTTAGAGTTAGGGCTTAGCATTAGGTTAGCAGTTAGGGTTATGGTTAGGGTTCGCATTATGGGTTAGAGTTAGGGGTTAGAATTAGGTTAGCAGTTATGGTTAGGGTTAGCATTAGGGGTAAGACTTAGGGGTTAGAATTAGGTTAGGGTTAAGGTTATGAATGGCAGATAACAGAAAATATCTGCTATCCGTCTAACTACTGGTCAAGATACCATTAATAACCAGGTATATTATTGATTTTGGAATCATTGTAGAGCTCCATGTTCAGAGCTAAATTTGCAGACACATGAAGATTTCCATGTAACACACAGTGAGAGGATTTAAATTTACACAAGTGTTTAAGTAAATATATTTACAATTAGCAACTATTAAAAAGCTTGAGCAGAAATGTAACAGAGCTTGAAACTTGTGTAATTTAAACATAAATATTTGGGGGGGATTCTCCTCTATCAGATGCGTCATTATCCAGAAGAAGGTTTATTTATATTTATATTATTATTTGCTTTTTCAAATATAATTGAGAATACCATAAATAAAATTACTAGTGTGGAGGGGATTGTCCTGCAATTTATGCTTAACTTTCCCAACTTTCAAGCTTTATTATTTAAAGCTTTCATCTATTTTTTAATAACGAACTGTAAATATATGTATTATATGTCTAGTGTTTATTTGCTTTGTCACCTTTGCTGAGTCACATTAAGGTCTTTAATCACTGTATATACAAAGTGAATGTGATCACCATATTGCATCTCACTTTGCTGTGCCGTTTAGCGCCTATTCCAAGTCCTGCTAGTTCTGCCAATTGACGTCCCGATCGGTAACATTGTGGCAATAACTCTGCTTTTACGGCTATTATTCATCTGCTGCCAGCGAGGAGCTGATACAAGTGTAGCAATAAAACAGAGCTTTTATGTGTAATGTTTATTCCCTGCGATTGCCGCTGGGCAACGAGCTTTATATTTGGGGCTGATTTAGGGAGACTTTTATTTAGAATATTTTTCGAAAACTTGCAGTTCTAAATTTGTATCTTATTGTCTGACTTCTGGTAAAACCAACAGAACCAAACTATTACTTTATTCCTCCCGTCTTTCTGTCTTTGATCCATCTCTCTCATTGCTTCTTCACTCTCTCACACCCTCTCTCTGCTCTCGTACACACATGGTCTATCCTATCCCTCTTTCCTATCTATCTCTCTCCCATCTCTCTCACCTATCCCTCTCTTTCCTATCCCTCTCTCTCCTATCTCTCTCTATCCTAGCTCTCTCTCTCTCCTATCGCTCTCTCTCCCTCTCTCCCATCTGTCTCTCTCCCATTTCTCTCTCCTATCACTCTCCTATCTCTCTCCTATCTCTGCCTCTCCTATTCCTCTCTCTCTCCTATCTCTCTCTCCAATCTCTCCCTCCTACCTCTCTCTCTCCTATATCTCTCATATCTCTGTCTCTCCTATCTCTCTCTCTCTCCTATCTCTCCCTCCTATCTCTCCTATATCTCCCTCATGTCTCTCGCCTATCTCTCTCTCCTTTCTCTCTCTTTCCTGTCTCTTGCTCCTATCTCTCTCTCTCTCCTATCTCTCTCTCTCCTTTCTCTCTCTCTCCTATCTCTTGCTCCTATCTCTCTCCCTCATATCTCTCTATCTTCTATCTCTCTCTCTCTCTTATCTCTCGCTCCTATCTCTCTCCCTCCGATCTCTCTCTCTCCTATCTCTATCTTTCCTTTCTCTCTCCCTCTCCTATCTCTCTCTCTCTCCTATCTATCCCTCCTATCTTTCTCCCTCTCTCTCCCTCCTATCTCTCTCTCCTATCTCTCTCTCCTATCTCTCTCTCCTATCTCTCCCTCCTATATCGTTCTCTCTCTCTCCCCATCTCTCTCCTATCTCTCACTCCAATCTCTTTCTCACTCCTATCTCTCTCCTATCTCTCTCTCTCTTATCTCTCTATCCCATCTCTCCCTCCTATCTCTCTCTCCTATCTCTCCCTTCTATCTCTTTCTCTCTCCTATCTCTCCCTCCTATCTCTCCTATCTCTCCCTCATATCTCTCGCCTATCTCTCTCTCCTTTCTCTCTCTCTCCTATCTCTTGCTCCTATCTCTCTCCCTCATATCTCTCTATCTTCTATCTCTCTCTCTCTCTTATCTCTCGCTCCTATCTCTCCCTCCTATCTCTCTCTCTCCTATCTCTATCTTTCCTTTCTCTCTCCCTCTCCTATCTCTCTCTCTCCTATCTATCCCTCCTATCTTTCTCCCTCTCTCTCCCTCCTATCTCTCTCTCCTATCTCTCTCTCCTATCTCTCTCTCCTATCTCTCCCTCCTATATCGCTCTCTCTCTCTCCCCATCTCTCTCCTATATCTCACTCCGATCTCTTTCTCACTCCTATCTCTCTCCTATCTCTCTCTCTCTTATCTCTCTATCCTATCTCTCCCTCCTATCTCTCTCTCCTATCTCTCCCTTCTATCTCTTTCTCTCTCCTATCTATCTCTCCTCTCTCTCTCCTATCTCTCCCTCCTATCTCTCTTTCTCTCCTATCTCTCTCTCCTATCTCTCTCTCCCCTATCTCTCTCTCTCTCCTATCTCTCTCTCCTCTCTCTCTCCTATCTCTCCCTCCTATCTCTCTCTCCCTCCTATCTCTCCCTATCTCTCCCTCCTATTTCTCTCTCTCCTATCTATCTCTCCTATCTCTCTCTCTCCTATCTCTCTCCTACCTCTCTCCTATCTATCTCTCTCTCCTACCTCTCTCTCTCTCCTATCTCTCTCTCCTATCTCTCCTATCTCTCCCTCATATCTCTCGCCTATCTCTCTCTCCTATCTCTCCCTCCTATCTCTCTCTCCTATCTCTCCCTCCTCTCTCTCTCTCCTTTCTCTCTCCTATCTCTCTCTCCTATCTCTCTCTGCTATCTCTCTCTCTCTCCTATCTCTCTCTCTCCTTTCTCTCTCTCTCCTATCTCTTGCTCCTATCTCTCTCTCTCTCTCCTTCATATCTCTCTATCTTCTATCTCTCTCTCTCTCATATCTCTCTCTCCTATCTCTCCCTATTATCTCTCTCTCTCCTATCTCTATCTTTCCTATCTCTCTCCCTCTCCTATCTCTCTCCTATCTGTCTCTCCTATCTCTGTCTCTCTCCTATCTATCCCTCCTATCTCTCTCCCTCTCTCTCTCTCCCTCCTATCTCTCCCTCCTATCTCTTTCTCACTCCTATCTCTCTCCTATTTCTCTCTCTCTTATCTCTCTATCCTATCTCTCCCTCCTATCTCTCTCTCCTATCTCTCTCCCTCTCTCTCTCTCCCTCCTATCTCTCTCCTATCTCTTTCTCACTCCTATCTCTCTCCTATCTCTCTCTCTCTTATCTCTCTATCCTATCTCTCCCTTCTATCTCTCTGTCTCTCTCCTATCTCTCTCTCCTATCTCTCCCTTCTATCTCTTTCTCTCTCCTATATATCTCTCCTATCTCTCTCCTATCTCTCCCTCCTATCTCTCTCTCCCTCCTATCTCTCTCTCCTATCTCTCTCTCCCCTATCTCTCTCTCTCCTATCTCTCTCTCCTCTCTCTCTCCTATCCCTCCCTCCTATCTCTCTCTCCCTCCTATCACTCTCCTATCTCTCCCTCCTATTTCTCTCCCTCCTATTTCTCTCTCTCCTATCTATCTCTCCTATCTCTCTCTCCTATCTCTCTCCTATCTCTCTCCTATCTCTCTCCTATCTCTCTCTCCTATCTCTCTCTCCTACCTCTCTCTCTCTCCTATCTCTCTCCTATCTCTCTCCTATCTCTCTCTCCTATCTCTCTCTGCTATCTCTCTCCTATCTCTTCCTCCTATCTCTCTCTCTCTCCCTCTTATCTCTCTCCTATCTCTCTCTCTCCTATATCTCTCCTATCTCTCTCCCTCTCTCTCCCTCCTATCTCTCTCTCCTATCTCTCTCATCTCTCTCTCTCTCTCCTCTCTCTCTCTCTCTCTTATCCTATCTCTCTCTCTCCTATCTCTCTCCCTCTCTCTCCCTCCTATCTCTCTCTCCTATCTCTCTCATCTCTCTCTCTCCTATCTCTCTCTATCTCCTATCTCCCTCCTATCTCTCTCCTATCTCTCTCTTATCTATCTCTCCTATCTCTCCCTCCAATCTCTCTGTCTCTCTCCTATCTCTCTCCCTCTCTCTCTCTCTCCCTCCGATCTCTCCCTCCTATCTCTTTCTCACTCCTATCTCTCTCTCTTATCTCTCTATCCTATCTCTCCCTCCTATCTCTCCCTCCTATCTCTCTCTCCTATCTCTTTCTTACTCCTATCTCTCTCCTATCTCTCTCTCTCTTATCTCTCTATCCTATCTCTCCCTTCTATCTCTCTGTCTCTCTCCTATCTCTCTCTCCTATCTCTCCCTTCTATCTCTTTCTCTCTCCTATATATCTCTCCTATCTCTCTCCTATCTCTCCCTCCTATCTCTCCCTCTCTCCTATCTCTCTCTCCTATCTCTCTCTCCTATCTCTCTCTCCCCTATCTCTCTCTCTCCTATCTCTCTCTCCTCTCTCTCTCCTATCTCTCCCTCCTATCTCTCTCTCCCTCCTATCACTCTCCTATCTCTCCCTCCTATTTCTCTCTCTCCTATTTCTCTCTCTCCTATCTCTCTATCCCATCTCTCCCTCCTATCTCTCCCTTCTATCTCTTTCTCTCTCCTATCTCTCCCTCCTATCTCTCCTATCTCTCCCTCATATCTCTCGCCTATCTCTCTCTCCTTTCTCTCTCTTTCCTGTCTCTTGCTCCTATCTCTCTCCCTCTTTCTATCTTCTATCTCTATCTCTCTCTTATCTCTCGCTCCTATCTCTCCCTCCTATCTCTCTCTCTCCTATCTCTATCTTTCCTTTCTCTCTCCCTCTCCTATCTCTCTCTCTCCTATCTATCCCTCCTATCTTTCTCCCTCTCTCTCCCTCCTATCTCTCTCTCCTATCTCTCTCTCTTATCTCTCTCTCCTATCTCTCCCTCCTATATCGCTCTCTCTCTCTCCCCATTTCTCTCCTATCTCTCACTCCGATCTCTTTCTCACTCCTATCTCTCTCCTATCTCTCTCTCTCTTATCTCTCTATCCTATCTCTCCCTCCTATCTCTCTCTCCTATCTCTCCCTTCTATCTCTTTCTCTCTCCTATCTATCTCTCCTCTCTCTCTCCTATCTCTCCCTCCTATCTCTCTCTCCCTCCTATCTCTCTCTCCTATCTCTCTCTCCCCTATCTCTCTCTCTCCTATCTCTCTCTCCTCTCTCTCTCCTATCTCTCCCTCCTATCTCTCTCTCTTATCTTTCTCCTATCTCTCCCTCCTATTTCTCTCTCTCCTATATATCTCTCCTATCTCTCTCTCTCCTATCTCTCTCCTATCTCTCTCCTATCTATCTCTCTCTCCTATCTCTCTCTCCTACCTCTCTCTCTCTCCTATCTCTCTCTCCTATCTCTCCCTCATATCTCTCTCCTATCTCTCCCTCATATCTCTCTCTCCCTCCTATCTCTCTCTCCAAACTCTCTCTCCTATCTCTCTCTCCTATCTCTCCCCTATCTCTCTCTCTCCTATCTCTCTCTCCTCTCTCTCTCCTATCTCTCCCTCCTATCTCTCTCTCCCTCCTATCACTCTCCTATCTCTCCCTCCTATTTCTCTCTCTCCTATTTCTCTCTCTCCTATCTCTCTATCCCATCTCTCCCTCCTATCTCTCCCTTCTATCTCTTTCTCTCTCCTATCTCTCCCTCCTATCTCTCCTATCTCTCCCTCATATCTCTCGCCTATCTCTCTCTCCTTTCTCTCTCTTTCCTGTCTCTTGCTCCTATCTCTCTCCCTCATATCTTTCTATCTTCTATCTCTATCTCTCTCTTATCTCTCGCTCCTATCTCTCCCTCCTATCTCTCTCTCTCCTATCTCTATCTTTCCTTTCTCTCTCCCTCTCCTATCTCTCTCTCTCCTATCTATCCCTCCTATCTTTCTCCCTCTCTCTCCCTCCTATCTCTCTCTCCTATCTCTCTCTCTTATCTCTCTCTCCTATCTCTCCCTCCTATATCGCTCTCTCTCTCTCCCCATTTCTCTCCTATCTCTCACTCCGATCTCTTTCTCACTCCTATCTCTCTCCTATCTCTCTCTCTCTTATCTCTCTATCCTATCTCTCCCTCCTATCTCTCTCTCCTATCTCTCCCTTCTATCTCTTTCTCTCTCCTATCTATCTCTCCTCTCTCTCTCCTATCTCTCCCTCCTATCTCTCTCTCCCTCCTATCTCTCTCTCCTATCTCTCTCTCCCCTATCTCTCTCTCTCCTATCTCTCTCTCCTCTCTCTCTCCTATCTCTCCCTCCTATCTCTCTCTCTTATCTTTTTCCTATCTCTCCCTCCTATTTCTCTCTCTCCTATATATCTCTCCTATCTCTCTCTCTCCTATCTCTCTCCTATCTCTCTCCTATCTATCTCTCTCTCCTATCTCTCTCTCCTACCTCTCTCTCTCTCCTATCTCTCTCTCCTATCTCTCACTCATATCTCTCTCCTATCTCTCCCTCCTATCTCTCTCTCCTATCTCTCCCTCCTCTCTCTCTCTCCTTTCTCTCTCCTATCTCTCTCTCCTATCTCTCTCTGCTATCTCTCTCTCTCTGCTATCTCTCTCTCTCCTTTCTCTCTCTCTCCTATCTCTTGCTCCTATCTCTCTCTCTCTCCTTCATATCTCTCTATCTTCTATCTCTCTCTCTCTCTCATATCTCTCTCTCCTATCTCTCTCTCTCCCTCCTATCTCTCTCTCCTATCTCTTCCTCCTATCTCTCTCTCTCCCTTTTATCTCTCTCCTATCTCTCTCTCTCCTATCTCTCTCCTATCTCTCTCCCTCTCTCTCCTATCTCTCTCATCTCTCTCTCCTCTCTCTCTCTCTCTCTCTTATCTCTCTCCTATCTCTCTCTCTCCCTCTCTCTCCCTCCTATCTCTCTCTCCTATCTCTCTCATCTCTCTCTCTCCTATCTCTCTCTATCTCCTATCTCTTTCCTATCTCTCTCTTATCTATATCTCCTATCTCTCCCTCCAATCTCTCTGTCTCTCTCCTATCTCTCTCCCTCTCTCTCTCTCTCCCTCCTATCTCTCCCTCCTATCTCTTTCTCACTCCTATCTCTCTCTTATCTCTCTCTCTCTCTTATCTCTCTATCCTATCTCTCCCTCCTATCTCTCTCCTATCTCTTTCTCACTCCTATCTCTCTCCTATCTCTCTCTCTCTTATCTCTCTATCCTATTTCTCCCTTCTATGTCTCTGTCTCTCTCCTATCTCTCTCTCCTATCTCTCCCTTCTATCTCTTTCTCTCTCCTATATCTCTCTCCTATCTCTCCCTCCTATCTCTCTCTCCCTCCTATCTCTCTCTCCTATCTCTCCCTTCTATCTCTTTCTCTCTCCCATCTCTCCCTCCTATTTCTCTCTCTCCTATCTATCTCTCCTATCTCTCTCTCTCCTATCTCTCTCCTACCTCTCTCCTATCTATCTCTCTCTCCTACCTCTCTCTCTCTCCTATCTCTCTCTCCTATCTCTCCTATCTCTCCCTCATATCTCTCGCCTATCTCTCTCTCCTATCTCTCCCTCCTATCTCTCTCTCCTATCTCTCCCTCCTCTCTCTCTCTCCTTTCTCTCTCCTATCTCTCTCTCCTATCTCTCTCTGCTATCTCTCTCTCCTATCTCTCTCTCTCCTTTCTCTCTCTCTCCTATCTCTTGCTCCTATCTCTCTCTCTCTCTCTCCTTCATATCTCTCTATCTTCTATCTCTCTCTCTCTCATATCTCTCTCTCCTATCTCTCCCTATTATCTCTCTCTCTCCTATCTCTATCTTTCCTATCTCTCTCCCTCTCCTATCTCTCTCCTATCTGTCTCTCCTATCTCTGTCTCTCTCCTATCTATCCCTCCTATCTCTCTCCCTCTCTCTCTCTCCCTCCTATCTCTCCCTCCTATCTCTTTCTCACTCCTATCTCTCTCCTATTTCTCTCTCTCTTATCTCTCTATCCTATCTCTCCCTCCTATCTCTCTCTCCTATCTCTCTCCCTCTCTCTCTCTCCCTCCTATCTCTCTCCTATCTCTTTCTCACTCCTATCTCTCTCCTATCTCTCTCTCTCTTATCTCTCTATCCTATCTCTCCCTTCTATCTCTCTGTCTCTCTCCTATCTCTCTCTCCTATCTCTCCCTTCTATCTCTTTCTCTCTCCTATATATCTCTCCTATCTCTCTCCTATCTCTCCCTCCTATCTCTCTCTCCCTCCTATCTCTCTCTCCTATCTCTCTCTCCCCTATCTCTCTCTCTCCTATCTCTCTCTCCTCTCTCTCTCCTATCCCTCCCTCCTATCTCTCTCTCCCTCCTATCACTCTCCTATCTCTCCCTCCTATTTCTCTCCCTCCTATTTCTCTCTCTCCTATCTATCTCTCCTATCTCTCTCTCCTATCTCTCTCTCCCCTATCTCTCTCTCTCTCCTATCTCTCTCTCCTCTCTCTCTCCTATCTCTCCCTCCTATCTCTCTCTCCCTCCTATCTCTCCCTATCTCTCCCTCCTATTTCTCTCTCTCCTATCTATCTCTCCTATCTCTCTCTCTCCTATCTCTCTCCTACCTCTCTCCTATCTATCTCTCTCTCCTACCTCTCTCTCTCTCCTATCTCTCTCTCCTATCTCTCCTATCTCTCCCTCATATCTCTCGCCTATCTCTCTCTCCTATCTCTCCCTCCTATCTCTCTCTCCTATCTCTCCCTCCTCTCTCTCTCTCCTTTCTCTCTCCTATCTCTCTCTCCTATCTCTCTCTGCTATCTCTCTCTCCTATCTCTCTCTCTCCTTTCTCTCTCTCTCCTATCTCTTGCTCCTATCTCTCTCTCTCTCTCTCCTTCATATCTCTCTATCTTCTATCTCTCTCTCTCTCATATCTCTCTCTCCTATCTCTCCCTATTATCTCTCTCTCTCCTATCTCTATCTTTCCTATCTCTCTCCCTCTCCTATCTCTCTCCTATCTGTCTCTCCTATCTCTGTCTCTCTCCTATCTATCCCTCCTATCTCTCTCCCTCTCTCTCTCTCCCTCCTATCTCTCCCTCCTATCTCTTTCTCACTCCTATCTCTCTCCTATTTCTCTCTCTCTTATCTCTCTATCCTATCTCTCCCTCCTATCTCTCTCTCCTATCTCTCTCCCTCTCTCTCTCTCCCTCCTATCTCTCTCCTATCTCTTTCTCACTCCTATCTCTCTCCTATCTCTCTCTCTCTTATCTCTCTATCCTATCTCTCCCTTCTATCTCTCTGTCTCTCTCCTATCTCTCTCTCCTATCTCTCCCTTCTATCTCTTTCTCTCTCCTATATATCTCTCCTATCTCTCTCCTATCTCTCCCTCCTATCTCTCTCTCCCTCCTATCTCTCTCTCCTATCTCTCTCTCCCCTATCTCTCTCTCTCCTATCTCTCTCTCCTCTCTCTCTCCTATCCCTCCCTCCTATCTCTCTCTCCCTCCTATCACTCTCCTATCTCTCCCTCCTATTTCTCTCCCTCCTATTTCTCTCTCTCCTATCTATCTCTCCTATCTCTCTCTCCTATCTCTCTCCTATCTCTCTCCTATCTCTCTCCTATCTCTCTCTCCTATCTCTCTCTCCTACCTCTATCTCTCTCCTATCTCTCTCTCCTATCTCTCTCTGCTATCTCTCTCCTATCTCTTCCTCCTATCTCTCTCTCTCTCCCTCTTATCTCTCTCCTATCTCTCTCTCTCCTATATCTCTCCTATCTCTCTCCCTCTCTCTCCCTCCTATCTCTCTCTCCTATCTCTCTCATCTCTCTCTCTCTCTCCTCTCTCTCTCTCTCTCTCTCTCTCTTATCCTATCTCTCTCTCTCCTATCTCTCTCCCTCTCCTTCCCTCCTATCTCTCTCTCCTATCTCTCTCATCTCTCTCTCTCCTATCTCTCTCTATCTCCTATCTCCCTCCTATCTCTCTCCTATCTCTCTCTTATCTATCTCTCCTATCTCTCCCTCCAATCTCTCTGTCTCTCTCCTATCTCTCTCCCTCTCTCTCTCTCTCCCTCCTATCTCTCCCTCCTATCTCTTTCTCACTCCTATCTCTCTCTCTCTCTTATCTCTCTATCCTATCTCTCCCTCCTATCTCTCCCTCCTATCTCTCTCTCCTATCTCTTTCTTACTCCTATCTCTCTCCTATCTCTCTCTCTCTTATCTCTCTATCCTATCTCTCCCTTCTATCTCTCTGTCTCTCTCCTATCTCTCTCTCCTATCTCTCCCTTCTATCTCTTTCTCTCTCCTATATATCTCTCCTATCTCTCTCCTATCTCTCCCTCCTATCTCTCCCTCTCTCCTATCTCTCTCTCCTATCTCTCTCTCCTATCTCTCTCTCCCCTATCTCTCTCTCTCCTATCTCTCTCTCCTCTCTCTCTCCTATCTCTCCCTCCTATCTCTCTCTCCCTCCTATCACTCTCCTATCTCTCCCTCCTATTTCTCTCTCTCCTATTTCTCTCTCTCCTATCTCTCTATCCCATCTCTCCCTCCTATCTCTCCCTTCTATCTCTTTCTCTCTCCTATCTCTCCCTCCTATCTCTCCTATCTCTCCCTCATATCTCTCGCCTATCTCTCTCTCCTTTCTCTCTCTTTCCTGTCTCTTGCTCCTATCTCTCTCCCTCATATCTTTCTATCTTCTATCTCTATCTCTCTCTTATCTCTCGCTCCTATCTCTCCCTCCTATCTCTCTCTCTCCTATCTCTATCTTTCCTTTCTCTCTCCCTCTCCTATCTCTCTCTCTCCTATCTATCCCTCCTATCTTTCTCCCTCTCTCTCCCTCCTATCTCTCTCTCCTATCTCTCTCTCTTATCTCTCTCTCTTATCTCTCTCTCCTATCTCTCCCTCCTATATCGCTCTCTCTCTCTCCCCATTTCTCTCCTATCTCTCACTCCGATCTCTTTCTCACTCCTATCTCTCTCCTATCTCTCTCTCTCTTATCTCTCTATCCTATCTCTCCCTCCTATCTCTCTCTCCTATCTCTCTCTTCTATCTCTTTCTCTCTCCTATCTATCTCTCCTCTCTCTCTCCTATCTCTCCCTCCTATCTCTCTCTCCCTCCTATCTCTCTCTCCTATCTCTCTCTCCCCTATCTCTCTCTCTCCTATCTCTCTCTCCTCTCTCTCTCCTATCTCTCCCTCCTATCTCTCTCTCTCTCTTATCTTTCTCCTATCTCTCCCTCCTATTTCTCTCTCTCCTATATATCTCTCCTATCTCTCTCTCTCCTATCTCTCTCCTATCTCTCTCCTATCTATCTCTCTCTCCTATCTCTCTCTCCTACCTCTCTCTCTCTCCTATCTCTCTCCTATCTCTCCCTCCTATCTCTCTCCTATCTCTCCCTCCTATCTCTCTCTCCTATCTCTCCCTCCTCTCTCTCTCTCCTTTCTCTCTCCTATCTCTCTCTCCTATCTCTCTCTGCTATCTCTCTCTCTCTGCTATCTCTCTCTCTCCTTTCTCTCTCTCTCCTATCTCTTGCTCCTATCTCTCTCTCTCTCCTTCATATCTCTCTATCTTCTATCTCTCTCTCTCTCATATCTCTCTCTCCTATCTCTCTCTCTCCCTCCTATCTCTCTCTCCTATCTCTTCCTCCTATCTCTCTCTCTCCCTTTTATCTCTCTCCTATCTCTCTCTCTCCTATCTCTCTCCTATCTCTCTCCCTCTCTCTCCTATCTCTCTCATCTCTCTCTCCTCTCTCTCTCTCTCTTATCTCTCTCCTATCTCTCTCTCTCCCTCTCTCTCCCTCCTATCTCTCTCTCCTATCTCTCTCATCTCTCTCTCTCCTATCTCTCTCTATCTCCTATCTCTTTCCTATCTCTCTCTTATCTATATCTCCTATCTCTCCCTCCAATCTCTCTGTCTCTCTCCAATCTCTCTCCCTCTCTCTCTCTCTCCCTCCTATCTCTCCCTCCTATCTCTTTCTCACTCCTATCTCTCTCTTATCTCTCTCTCTCTCTTATCTCTCTATCCTATCTCTCCCTCCTATCTCTCTCCTATCTCTTTCTCACTCCTATCTCTCTCCTATCTCTCTCTCTCTTATCTCTCTATCCTATTTCTCCCTTCTATGTCTCTGTCTCTCTCCTATCTCTCTCTCCTATCTCTCCCTTCTATCTCTTTCTCTCTCCTATATCTCTCTCCTATCTCTCCCTCCTATCTCTCTCTCCCTCCTATCTCTCTCTCCTATCTCTCCCTTCTATCTCTTTCTCTCTCCTATATCTCTCTCCTATCTCTCCCTCATATCTCTCTCTCCCTCCTATCTCTCTCTCCAAACTCTCTCTCCTATCTCTCTCTCCTATCTCTCTCTCCACTATCTCTCTCTCTCCTATCTCTCTCTCCTCTCTCTCTCCTATCTCTCCCTCCTATCTCTCTCTCCCTCCTATCACTCTCCTATCTCTCCCTCCTATTTCTCTCTCTCCTATCTCTCTATCCTATCTCTCTCCTATCTCTCTCCTATCTCTCTCTCTCTTATCTCTCTATCCTATCTCTCCCTCCTATCTCTCTGTCTCTCTCCTATCTCTCTCTCCTATCTCTCCCTTCAATCTCTTTCTCTCTCCTATCTATCTCTCCTTTCTCTCCCTCCTATCTCTCTCTCCCTCCTATCTCTCCCTCCTATCTCTCTCTCCTATCTCTCTCTCCTATCTCTCTCTCCCCTATCTCTCTCTCTCCTATCTCTCTCTCCTATCTCTCTCTCCTCTATCCTATCTCTCCCTCCTATCTCTCTCTCTCTCTCCTCTCTCTCTCCTATCTCTCTCTCCCTCCTATCTCTCTCCTATCTCTCCCTCCTATTTCTCTCTCTCCTATCTATCTCTCCTATCTCTCTCTCTCCTATCTCTCTCCTATCTCTCTCCTCTCTCTCTCTCTCTCTCTCTCTCTCTTTCTCTCCTATCTCTCTCTCCTATCTCTCTCTCTCTCCTATCTCTCTCTCCTATCACTCTCTTCTACCTCTATCTCTCCTATCTCTTTTTTCTACCTTTCTCTCTCCTATCTCTCTCTCTCCTATCTCTCTCTCCTATCTCTCTCTCCTATCTATCTCTCTCCTATCTCTCCCTCCTATCTATCTCTCCTATCTCTCTCTCTCCTATCTCTTCCTCCTATCTCTCTCTCTCCCTCCTATATCTCTATATCCTATCTCTTTCTCTCCTATCTCTCCTATCTGTATCTTTCCTATCTCTCTCCCTCTCCTATCTCTTTCCGATCTGTCTCTCCTATCTATCCCTCCTATCTCTCTCCCTCTCTCTCCCTCCTATCTCCCTCTCCTATCTCTCTCCTATCTCTTCCTCCTATCTCTCTCTCTCCCTCATATATCTCTCTCTCCTCTCTCTCTCTCTCTCTCTCTCTCTCTCTCTCTTATCTCTCTCCTATCTCTCTCTCTCCTATCTCTCTCCTATCTCTATCTTTCCTATCTCTCTCCCTCTCCTATCTCTTTCCGATCTGTCTCTCCTATCTATCCCTCCTATCTCTCTCCCTCTCTCTCCCTCCTATCTCTCTCTCCTATCTCTCTCATATCTCTCTCTCCTATCTCTCTCCTATCTCTCCCTCCTATCTCTCTCTCTTTCTCCTATCTCTCTCCTATCTCTCTCCTATCTCTCTCTTATCTCTCTCTCCTATCTCTACCTCCTATCTCTCTGTCTCTCTGCCTCCTATCTCTCTGTCTCTCTCCTATCTCTCTCTCCTATCTCTCCCTTCTATCTCTTTCTCTCTACTATCCCTCTCCTATCTCTCTCTCTCCTATGTCTCTTTTTCCTATCTCCCCCTCTATCTCTCTCTCCTATTTCTCTCTCCTATCTCTCTCTCCTATCTCTCTCTCCTATCTCTCTCTCTCCTATCTCCCCCTCTATCTCTCTCTCCTATTTCTCTATCCTATCTCTCTCTCCTCTCTCCCTCCCTCCTATCTCTCCCTCCTATCTCTCTCTCTCTATCCTATCTCTCCCTCCTATCTCTCTCCCTCCTATTTCTGTCTCTCCTATCTATCTCTCCTATCTCCTATCTCTCTCCTATCTCTTTCTCTCTCCTATCTCTCTCCTATCTCTCTCTTATCTCTCTCTACCATCTCTCTCCTATCTTTCTCTCTCCTACCTCTCTCCTATCTCTCTCTGCTATCTCTCTCTCCTATCTCTCTCCTATCTCTCTCTCCTATCTCTGTTTCATATCTCTCTCCTATCTCTCTCCTATCTCTCTCCTATCTCTCTTTCCTATCTCTCTCCTATCTCTCTCCTATCTCTCTCTTTCTTCATGTCCTACGTCTCTATCTCTCTCCTATCTCTCTCCTATCTATATCTCCTATCTCTCCCTCTCCTATCTCTTTCCGATCTGTCTCTCCTATCTATCCCTCCTATCTCTCTCCCTCTCTCTCCCTCCTATCTCTCTCTCCTATCTCTCTCATATCTCTCTCTCCTATCTCTCTCCTATCTCTCCCTCCTATCTCTCTCTATCTCCTATCTCTCTCCTATCTCTCTCCTATCTCTCTCCTATCTCTCTCTTATCTCTCTCTCCTATCTCTCCCTCCTATCTTTCTGTCTCTCTCTCCTATCTCTCTGTCTCTCTCCTATCTCTCTCTCCTACCTCTCCCTTCTATCTCTTTCTCTCTACTATCCCTCTCCTATCTCTCTCTCTCCTATCTCTCTTTTTCCTATCTCCCCCTCTATCTCTCTCTCCTATTTCTCTCTCCTATCTCTCCCTCCTATCTCTCTCTCCTATCTCTCTCTCTCTCCTATCTCCCCCTCTATCTCTCTCTCCTATTTCTCTCTCCTATCTCTCTCTCCTCTCTCCCTCCCTCCTATCTCTCCCTCCTATCTCTCTCTCTATCCTATCTCTCCCTCCTATCTCTCTCCCTCCTATTTCTGTCTCTCCTATCTATCTCTCCTATCTCCTATCTCTCTTCTATCTCTCTCTCTCCTATCTCTCTTCTATCTCTCTCTCATATCTCTCTCTCTCCTATCTCTATCTCTCCTATCTCTCTCTTATCTCTCTCTACCATCTCTCTCCTATCTTTCTCTCTCCTATCTCTCTCCTATCTCTCTCTCTGCTATCTCTCTCTCCTATCTCTCTTCTATCTCTCTCTCCTATCTCTCTTTCATATCTCTCTCCTATCTCTCTCCTATCTCTCTCCTATCTCTCTCTCCTATCTCTCTCCTATCTCTCTCCTATCTCTCTTTCCTATCTCTCTCCTATCTCTCCTATCTCTCTCTTTCTTCATGTCCTACGTCTCTCTCTCTCTCTCCTATCTATATCTCCTATCTCTCTCTCTCCTAGCTCTCTCTCTCCTATCTCTCTATCCTACCTTTCTCTCTCCTATCTCTCTCTCCTATCTCTCTCTCCTATCTCTCTCTCCTATCTCTCCCTCCTATCTCTCTCTCCTATCTCTCTCTCTCCTATCTATCTCTCTCTCTCTCTCTTCCTCCTATCTCTCTCTCTCTCTCCTATCTCTCTCTCTCTCTCTCCTATCTCTTCCTCCTATCTCTCTCTCTCCCTCCTATCTCTCTCTCTCTCTCTCTCTCTCTCTCTTATCTCTCTCCTATCTCTCTCTCTCCTATCTCTCTCCTATCTCTATTCTGCCTATCTCTCTCCTATCTATATCTCCTATCTCTCCCTCTCCTATCTCTTTCCGATCTGTCTCTCCTATCTATCCCTCCTATCTCTCTCCCTCTCTCTCCCTCCTATCTCTCTCTCCTATCTCTCTCATATCTCTCTCTCCTATCTCTCTCCTATCTCTCCCTCCTATCTCTCTCTATCTCCTATCTCCCTCCTATCTCTCTGTCTCTCTGCCTCCTATCTCTCTGTCTCTCTCCTATATCTCTCTCCTATCTCTCCCTTCTATCTCTTTCTCTCTACTACCCCTCTCCTATCTCTCTCTCTCCTATCTCTCTTTTTCCTATCTCTCTCTCTCCTAGCTCTCTCTCTCCTATCTCTCTATCCTACCTTTCTCTCTCCCTCTCCCTTCTATCTCTCTCTCTATCCTATCTCTCCCTCCTATCTCTCCCTCCTATCTCTCTCCCTCCTATTTCTGTCTCTCCTATCTATCTCTCCTATCTCCTATCTCTCTCCTATCTCTCTCTCTGCTATCTCTCTCTCCTATCTCTCTTCTATCTCTCTCTCCTATCTCTCTTTCATATCTCTCTCCTATCTCTCTCCTATCTCTCTCCTATCTCTCTCTCCTATCTCTCTCCTATCTCTCTCCTATCTCTCTTTCCTATCTCTCTCCTATCTCTCCTATCTCTCTCTTTCTTCATGTCCTACGTCTCTCTCTCTCTCTCCTATCTATATCTCCTATCTCTCTCTCTCCTAGCTCTCTCTCTCCTATCTCTCTATCCTACCTTTCTCTCTCCTATCTCTCTCTCCTATCTCTCTCTCCTATCTCTCTCTCCTATCTCTCCCTCCTATCTCTCTCTCCTATCTCTCTCTCTCCTATCTATCTCTCTCTCTCTCTTCCTCCTATCTCTCTCTCTCTCTCCTATCTCTCTCTCTCTCTCCTATCTCTTCCTCCTATCTCTCTCTCTCCCTCCTATCTCTCTCTCTCTCTCTCTCTCTCTTATCTCTCTCCTATCTCTCTCTCTCCTATCTCTCTCCTATCTCTATTCTGCCTATCTCTCTCCTATCTATATCTCCTATCTCTCCCTCTCCTATCTCTTTCCGATCTGTCTCTCCTATCTATCCCTCCTATCTCTCTCCCTCTCTCTCCCTCCTATCTCTCTCTCCTATCTCTCTCATATCTCTCTCTCCTATCTCTCTCCTATCTCTCCCTCCTATCTCTCTCTATCTCCTATCTCCCTCCTATCTCTCTGTCTCTCTGCCTCCTATCTCTCTGTCTCTCTCCTATCTCTCTCTCCTATCTCTCCCTTCTATCTCTTTCTCTCTACTACCCCTCTCCTATCTCTCTCTCTCCTATCTCTCTTTTTCCTATCTCTCTCTCTCCTAGCTCTCTCTCTCCTATCTCTCTATCCTACCTTTCTCTCTCCCTCTCCCTTCTATCTCTCTCTCTATCCTATCTCTCCCTCCTATCTCTCCCTCCTATCTCTCTCCCTCCTATTTCTGTCTCTCCTATCTATCTCTCCTATCTCCTATCTCTCTCCTATCTCTCTCTCTCTCCTATCTCTCTCATATCTCTCCTATCTCTCTCTCTCCTATCTCTCTCTTATCTCTCTCTACCATCTCTCTCCTATCTTTATCTCTCCTATCTCTCTCCTATCTCTCTCTGCTATCTCTCTCTCCTATCTCTCTCCTATCTCTCTCTCCTATCTCTCTTTCATATCTCTCTCCTATCTCTCTCCTATCTCTCTCTCTCTCCTATCTCTCTCCTATCTCTCTCCTATCTCTCTTTCCTATCTCTCTTTCATATCTCTCTCCTATCTCTCTCCTATCTCTCTCTCTCTCCTATCTCTCTCCTATCTCTCTCCTATCTCTCTTTCCTATCTCTCTCCTATCTCTCTCCTATCTCTCTCTTTCTTCATGTCCTACATCTCTATCTCTCTCCTATCTCTCTCCTATCTCTCTCTCCTATCTCTCTTTCATATCTCTCTCCTATCTCTCTCCTATCTCTCTCTCTCTCCTATATCTCTCCTATCTCTCTCCTATCTCTCTTTCCTATCTCTCTCCTATCTCTATCCTATCTCTCTCTTTCTTCATGTCCTACGTCTCTATCTCTCTCCTATCTCTCTCCTATCTATATCTTCTATCTCTCCCTCTCCTATCTCTTTCCGATCTGTCTCTCCTATCTATCCCTCCTATCTCTCTCCCTCTCTCTCCCTCCTATCTCTCTCTCCTATCTCTCTCATATCTCTCTCTCCTATCTCTCTCCTATCTCTCCCTCCTATCTCTCTCTATCTCCTATCTCCCTCCTATCTCTCTCCTATGTCTCTCTTATCTCTCTCTCCTATCTCTCCCTCCTATCTCTCTGTCTCTCTCCCTCCTATCTCTCTGTCTCTCTCCTATCTCTCTCTCCTATCTCTCCCTTCTATCTCTTTCTCTCTACTATCCCTCTCCTATCTCTCTCTCTCCTATCTCTCTTTTTCCTATCTCCCCCTCTATCTCTCTCTCCTATTTCTCTCTCCTATCTCTCCCTCCTATCTCTCTCTCCTATCTCTCTCTCTCCTATCTCCCCCTCTATCTCTCTCTCCTATTTCTCTCTTATCTCTCTCTCCTCTCTCCCTCCCTCCTATCTCTCCCTCCTATCTCTCTCTCTCTATCCTATCTCTCCCTCCTATCTCTCTCCCTCCTATTTCTGTCTCTCCTATCTATCTCTCCTATCTCCTATCTCTCTCCTATCTCTCTCTCTCTCCTATCTCTCTCCTATCTCTCTCTCATATCTCTCTCTCCTATCTCTCTCTCTCCTATCTCTCTCCTATCTCTCTCTTATCTCTCTCTACCATCTCTCTCCTATCTTTCTCTCTCCTATCTCTCTCCTATCTCTCTCTCTCTGCTATCTCTCTCTCCTATCTCTCTTCTATCTCTCTCTCCTATCTCTCTTTCATATCTCTCTCCTATCTCTCTCCTATCTCTCTCCTATCTCTCTCCTATCTCTCTCTCCTATCTCTCTCCTATCTCTCTATCTCTCTTTCCTATCTCTCTCCTATCTCTCTCCTATCTCTCTCTTTCTTCATGTCCTACGTCTCTCTCTCTCTCTCCTATCTCTCTCCTATCTATATCTCCTATCTCTCTCTCTCCTATCTCTTTCCCTTTATCTACTATCTCTCTCTCTCCTATCTCTCTCTCTCCTCTGTTTGTCTTTCTTCATGTCCTACGTCTCTCTCTCTCTCTCTCTCTCTCTCTCTCTCTCTCTCTTTCTCCCTCACCCTCTCTCCCCTCTCTAGCTCAAGCTGTCCATCAATCAGATAGATACAGTAGATAGATAGAGAGATAGAGAGAGAGATAGAGAGATAGATAGATAGATAGAGAGATAGAGATAGATAGAGAGATAGATACAGTAGATAGATAGATAGAAAGAGATAGAGAGATAGAGAGAGAGATTGATAGATAGATACAGTAGATAGATAGAGAGAGAGAGAGAGAGAGATAGATAGATAGATAGATAGATAGATAGATAGATAGAGATAGAGAGATAGATAGATAGATAGATAGATAGATACAGTAGATAAATAGAGAGATAGAGATAGATAGATAGATAGATAGATAGATAGATAGATACAGTAGATAAATAGAGAGATAGAGATAGATAGATAGATACAGTAGATAGAGAGATAGAGAGAGAGAGATAGATAGATAAATAGATAGATATACAGCGATAGAGATAGATATCTCCTATCTCTCTTTCCTATCTCTCTCTTTCCTATCTCTCTCTTTCCTATCTCTCTATCTCTCTCTCTCTCCTATCTCTCTCCTATCTCTCTCGTATCTCTGTCTTTCTTCATGTCCTACGTCTCTCTCTCTCTCTCACCTATTTCTCTCCTATCTATATCTCCTATCTCTCTCTCTCCTCTCTCTCTCTCCTATCTCTTTCCTATCTCTATCTACTATCTCTCTCTCTCCTATCTCTCTCTCCTCTCTTTGTCTTTCTTCATGTCCTACGTCTCTCTCTCTCTCTCTCTCTCTCTCTCTCTCTCCTATCTCACTCCTATCTATATCTCCTATCTCTCTCTCTCCTCTATCTCTCTCTCACCTTTCTCCCTCACGCTCTCTCTCTCCCCTCTCTCTCTCTCTCAAGCTCTCCATCAATCAGATAGGTACAGTAGATAGATAGAGAGAGAGAGAGATAGATAAATAGATAGATAGACAGATAGATAGATAGATAGATAGATAGATAGATAGATAGAAAGATAGAGATAGATAGATAGATATACAGCGATAGAGATAGATATCTCCTATGTCTCTCTCCTATCTCTCTCTCTCTCCTATCTCTCTCTCTTCTATCTCTTTCTCCTATCTCTCTCTTTCCTATTTCTCTATCTCTCTCCTATCTCTCTCCTATCTGTCTTTCTTCATGTCCTACGTCTCTCTATCTCTCTCTCTATCTCCTATCTATATATCCTATCTCTCTCTCCTATCTCTCTCTCCTCTCTTTTTCTTTCTTCATGTCCTACGTCTCTCTCTCTCTCTCTCTCTCTCTCTCTCTCTCTCTCTCTCTCCTATCTATATCTCCTATCTCTCTCTCTCTCCTATCTCTCTCTCCTCTCTTTGTCTTTCTTCATGTCCTACGTCTCTCTCTCTCTCTCTCTCTTTCTCTCCTATCTATATCTCCTATCTCTCTCTCACCTTTCTCCCTCACGCTCTCTCTCTCCCCTCTCTCTCTCAAGCTCTCAATCAATCAGATAGATACAGTAGATAGATAGATAGATAGATAGATAGATATACAGCAATAGAGATAGGTAGAGAGATAGATAGATAGATACAGACAGATTGATAGATAGAGAGATAGAGAGATAGATAGATAGATACAGATAGAGAGATAGAGAGATAAAGAGATAGATAGAGAGATAGAGAGATAGATAGATAGATACAGATAGAGAGATAGAGAGATAAAGAGATAGATAGAGAGATAGATAGATAGATACAGATAGAGAGAGACAGACAGATAGATAGAGAGAGAGATAGATAGATAGACTGGGCACACTGTGTGTAATATTCCGTTTCCTTGTATTATTCTCCAGATGTCTCACAAGGAGTCCGCTCTTCTGAGGGCTCCTTTTGTGCGTCCGGCATCTGAGGAAACCAATTGAACGCAGCAGTTAATAAAACAGAAAAAGATCAAACAAGAAAGACAAAGCAAATTATTCATAATGATAAAAAGAAACGCAACTGAGACATAATAGAAGGAATAAGTAATGTGGTGACAAATTAATGAGAGAAAGGTTTAATGTTGCACTCGGCAATATAGCGATAATAAGGAGAGGGCGATCTATAGCAAGGTGGAGATATCAGACTTGTGTTAGGTGAGGTGACCTGAAGACGTGTAGTTATAGGGCAGGTCACACGGAAATAGGAGGAAGAAAAATACAGAAGGAGGAATTGGAAGTACTGAAGATATGGAAGAAATATTTAAAGAACAAGACAAGCCAGACATGGAATAGAAGACTTTATCGCAATAGATAAAAGGGGTTTGTACACAACCCATTCTGGGTCACTAACTTGTCATGGTGAAGCTGTGAGCTATGCCATGTAGGGTCACCCAAGATGGGTGGGTCATAGCAGAGAGGTCAGGCAAATCATAGTCCACTGAAGAAGGAACTAGCAACCCACTCCAGTATCTTTGCCGAGATAATCTTATGAAAAAGCACAACCAGAGTCATAAGAATAGATGGGTCTTGCTGTGGTCCATAGGGTCACAGAGAGTCAGACAGGACTGAACAACAACAATGTACACTAACTGACATATTTCATGCACTTTGTCGGAACTCTTTGAATGAAATGTGTTCCTGATAGACAGACCGTAGAAAACAGGTAAGTGCTCAGAGACAATCCACCCGGGGCTACCCTTGAGTTTGCTGGCCCCACGCCCCCAACACCCCCAACTTGCCATTCCACCCCCCCCCCCCCCCCCCGCCTGTGCTCTTGCGAGCTGCGCACCTCCGCCAGCTCCTCCCACCCCTACCAATAGAAGGACAGACACTACAAGCAAAGAGGATAAAGGGTCCTCTGCCGATACATGATAAGACATAGAATTGATTGGAAAGTGGAGCATCTTAATTGATCAAATTGAATCTCTATCAGTGAAGGTCCAAAACATGATGCAACTGGGCTTCCATACAGTACCCATCTTAAAAATGTTTCCTTTGCAGAAATATGACACCGCCTGGAAACGGGCAGCAGATTCCTTAAGGATGTTGTGTGGCTGGGTATACACGCTAAGCTGCCCGTAAGATCTGTAATGCGTTGGGTCAGAGGTATGAACTCATCTTAATGCCCATATAACACATGTGGCTGGAGTGCCCAGTCGCAGAGGATGTGTGAGACTTTGTCGGCTCTACATGGCCACCACCTACCCACCTTTCTAGAAA
>CM050167.1:6569261-6606761 GCA_027410445.1 Discoglossus pictus
AAAGAGGTAGAACAATGATTGGTGGAAAGGGGATATGGGGGGCGGAGCAGAGAGAGATGGAGAGAGACTAAGCAGAGAGGCTGTAGATGGGAAGAAGAGAGAGTTAGATGGAAAATGGAGACGTGAGGTGGAGTGGAGAGACATTGGATGGAGGGAGACTGTAAGGGAAAAGACAGTAGATGGGAAGGAGAGAGCGGCAGAAAGGTGATAGGTGGAAGGTGGAGATGCAAGGTGGAGATGAGAGATGGTACATGGGAAGGAGAGAGAAGTAGAAAGGTGATAGTCAGATGGAAAAGGGAGATGTGAGAGGAGAGCGGTGGGAAGGGAACGTGAGAGAAGGACAGGAAGGGACGAGAGATTAGACCGGTAGAGAAGAGATAGGAAGGGTAGATGAGAGCGCAGCAAGATGGTTGAATTCTCCTTGCAGTCTCAGCTGGGACATCTTGCCATACTCCAGTCCCATAAAAGTAAAGAATTTTTGGAGATATTGGAGAAAACCACAAGACTGACTCCCACCATTTAAATTCAATCCATTTATTACCATACAGGAAATACCAGGATGACCCCTGGGTAAAGGTTTATGGAAATGCTTTAGCCAATTGACCAGCTATTTTGTACTTAGAGTTGAAAGAGCGACTGAAATGACAGATAAAGAGTCACATCTGGGAACAATAAGCAGGAGAAGGGCCGGCATACAAGTGGTCGGGCTGGTTAAGAAGCAGCCATCACTTTTTCGTCTTTGTTTTCCCCCTCAGGCTACGAGCACTAGGTACAGAGGATGTGACATTTGGAAGCAGTTAGACATATTGGGAAATCACTACAAGTTGGCAAAAGCCAGTTTAAAAAGTTAACAAACATGACTGTAGTGGCTAATTACTCTAATTTAAAGATTTAATGAATGACAGAGGTTGGTTATCTGTCCACACCGCACTGCCAATGATTGGATGCCCAGTTGGGTCATGTGGGTTTAATCCACTGCCATCAAAGTCTAGGCACCCATGAGATATCAGTAGGGTCAGGTCTAATCATCAGATCTGCACGTGATCACCTGGACACCAAGCTTGGGAATGACCACCAGTAGGGTGTCCTCTGCTCGTGCCCCACCGCGTCCACCCTGTATAGGCCAACAAACATCTTCATGGATGAAGTAACGATCGTCAAATTATTCTTTAGAATCACATTAAAGGTCGATGGAAGTAAAAATGTAAAATGAATCCCCCAGGACTGACACAAACGCGGCCTTTCTTGTTTGATACGCTCCAATTGAATCAAATAAGGTCATTTCGAGGTAAGATTAAGTTGAAATTAAAGGTACATGTCCGTCTGTGTGACATCCTGTGTGTCTGATCAGGCGTCTCATACCAAATCATTTTATTTGTTTATTTGTAACTCAAAGTACATTTGACTTTACTTGTGTGAGCGCCACCCCCGAGGCATCTATCGTAGCCAATGAGCTGTGTAAAGTTGTGTCCTAACCAATCAGCTGTCAGAATTGTGGCTGCGTAGCTTTGTCTAAGCCACGGAGAGGTAAACAGATACATTGTTGTACCTGCCTCTGATTGGCCACAACTAATTATGAATTTTATGCTACTTAAGCTTGGATTTTCAGGGGCGGTTCCTTCACAAAAGCAACTGAATACATTTTGCAAGCTTCAGGGGAAGCTTATTAATGTTTATTTGGGGATTTTTTCATGCAAAAAAATGTTTTCATACACTACTGATTCTCTTCTATCAGATGCTTCAGAATCCTGGAAACTTCCAGATACCTTTAAGCAATTTTTTATGGGCAGTTCAGTCTCCTTTTAACAGCATGGACACTTCCTTGGATCTTATTAATACTTCCAGTGTTTGTATTGCAAGGGCTGGTACTCTGGAATGCAGAAATACAGAAGTAGCACTGAAACATTGTGGCACCCAGACAAGTCCTGCCATGGGGGGTCCCAGCACATCAAATCATTAATGATTGCCTAATATTATTTCATTATTATTATTATTTCATTTATTTGTAAGGCTAATACATTAAATACTGTATTTATTTATTGTTTACATTCTAAAAACTTCCAATTATCAAAATAGCAGATTGTACAACAGCATCTGGACATTAAAGGGTTACAGGAGGTTCCTGCTGTTACTGGGTATATAATATCCCTGTGTATATATTTACTTTTTATGTACCTGTTCTTTTATTAAGAAGTGCTTATTTACTGCCTAAAATCAAACAAATAGTCCCTGTATGGGTCTGCCCTCTGCAGCAAATGCAGACACCAACTCTTTTGGGCTGGATGGGCAGTGTAACGTATTAGCCTATCAGGAACCATGTCTCAGAAGCATTTTGCAGAGAGATGGTCACTGACTGGTTATTATGAGAAACTGCACACCCGGTACTATAGAGTCTGTATCTTCATCAGCTGCAGTAAATACAGTAATACAGCCTCAGGCGGCCTTATACATATAACAGGAATTCTTATATTCTTTTACTGGTTTTTTCACTACCACCTCCACTGGGCGGCGGTTTCTCTTATGTTCTTAAGTAAATGGATAAGCCTGAGGAAGATAAATAAGGAACAGGAATAAGAATTCTTACATGGCAATATTAAATGTATTAAGTTGAATTTTATGCGTTTTATTTTATTTATTTATTTTGGTATCACTGGAAAAAAGTTTCAGCTTCCAGGCTAATAAGCAAAAGAAGCTTAAGCTATGGATATTATTATTATTATTATTATTATTATTATTATTATTACTAGCGACTTGCCCGTCAAAAATGACGGCAATACAATTTGAAGCCATGGAATTGCTGTTTGACACACAATGTAAAGCTTTTTGTACTCTGAGGACCTTCGGCGCTCATTGTGAGCCTCTCCCCTCCTTTACTTTTGGTTCTATGAGCACCTTCGGCGCTCATTGCAAGCCTCTCCCCTCGTTTACATTTGGTCCTATGAGCACCTCTGGCTCTCATCCCAAAGACAGATATATATATGTGTATTTTTTCTCTAATAATTAATAAACTTTTTAGTTAATAAAGTAAAATACTTTACCTATTTGTAATAGCTATATCCAGCAATGAATATCCCGAAGAGCTAACAATCTCTTTCTATTTATCTGCAGCATACAATGTCCAGTTGGCCTGGTGCTGTGAGGACAAAGTGTCATCAATGTCCCAGCTGTGCATTAGAAATATGCTGCGTGCGCGAGGGCAAACCGTTGCTTTAGTTGTGTAAAGCGCCATGTAGAGTTGTAAAATGGCTTCGTTTGTCTATGTGCTACGCGGGTCTCAAGCATTTTGCGTGCTTCCTGTGTATTTTTGTACCTCGTATGTCTCTGCCAGGACGCGCCTGGTGCTGTTTTGCGCAATTCGGGGTCGTGTAGCCACATTTTTATTTTTTTCGTCCGCCATTTTTTTTCTTGCTTAGCCGATTTTCAATTTCCTAAACTCGTAAAATTTGACTTTAATTAGCGTGCAGCCTCACTGGCAGATGTCATGGCTGTCCCCCCTGCTGTGTGTGTTTTTTTGTTTTTTTTATTTTATAACTGTTTTAGTTGTTATTGAATGCACGCATTTCAGCCGTTAACTTCGTATTTTCGCGACCTCGTATTTTCTTTTTCAAAGTTCTGGGGATCTTAATTAAAAGGCGTATGTCCTTGTCAGTGTTTTCTGCGCTTCGGGCTCATTGAGCCTCATTTTCATTTTTTTTGTCCGCCATTTTTTTCTCGCTTAGCCGATTTTTACGTGGCGAAACTCCTTAAAATCAACATTAATTCGCGTGCAACCTTACCCCCAGATGTCCTGGCTGACCCCTCCCCCCCCCCCCGTTCTGTGTGTGATGTTTTTGTTATTATTTTTGTTATTTTTCAGTGTTTTTTGTGTTTTTTGATGTACGCCTTTCGGCCGTTAAGTTCGTATTTTTGTGACCTTGTATATATATATATATTTTTTTTACGCGTTAGTGTTTTTTTCTAGGTCCCGCGGGTCGTATTTTATTTTCCTAAGTCCTGCGGCGTGTTTTTTTTTTCCAAGTCACGCTTTTCTGGGTCTTTTGTTACCGGGTGTGAGGCGCCGTCGAGCCTCCGCCTCCGCATTTGCAGCCTGCAATGAGCCTTCGGCAGACGTTGGAGCCTCCAGCTCCGCAAATGAGGCCCCTTGCTTGGCGAAGCTTCGCATTTGCGAGCTAGCAAAGCGTGGCGACGATTCGCAGTTTGACAGTTTATTATATGTGATTATTAATATTATTATTATTATGCTTTATTTGGAATGCACCAACATATTCCATAATGCTATACAAGGGTTAAGTATGAGGCAAAAAAACTATTAACACATTAAACAAAATGAATACATTATTATGACAAGAGTCTATGTAGAGATGTGACAGTGACTGTCTAATGAGTGCATTTAGTGGAGATACATTGATAGCACACAGCAGTCTCGAGTCATGTATTTTTGTGAGCTCTTGATTGATTAGTCGTCGTGTCGGCTGGCTGCCTTGGAGATGGTCTCACCTCTGACATTTACTGACCTAGAAGTGTGTCTTTTACTTAGAAAGCATCAATGTTTTCATGCTGTTTGCTACTTTGTTACAATCAGGCCGTTGTCGAGGTGCAAAGCTTTGGTTTCATGGCCTACCTGGAGGAGTCACACTGTGCTGGTGTCCGGGGGACAACAGAGGGACGGAGGACATTGGTGCCCTTTAAATAAGTATACAGAATATTCATATGGGGGGGTCACCCACAGACAGACAATGTTCATATAGCGAGGGAGATCTCATTATGTGAATGAGGACAGCTCTTCTCAATGTTGATAGTCTCACCTCCATTTTTTTCTGAGTGAATCAATCCTGGGAAATTCCATGTTGTTGTTGCTGTATTTATACACACATGAGCAGCTCATGCATGGTATCATGGTATCACTGATGATATGCTTGTGGTATCAATGATGCCAATCACGTCATCAATGAGGACAGTCTGCTGGTGTCTATTATTGCAGTCTAGTCATTGTCGTTCAGGCCAGTCTCTTGGTATAAATCACATATTACTGTCTCAAAGATGGCAGTCTCGTAGTGTGAAAGATGGCAGTCTCGTAGTGTTAAAGATGGCAGTCTCATAGTGTGAAAGATGGCATCCTCATGAAACCAATGAGTGAATGTTCATGGTCTAATTATCGGAGCACTTTAGTGATCTTATGATGGACTCTCCGAAGAATTGTTTGGGCACTGAAAGAATGTGTTGGTTCTTATGAGATCCCTTGGGAATGATAGTCTCACAGGGCCATGTTATGGTGGGAATAAAGACTGGCTCATCAAGGGTACTAAGGGCCAGTGGCAGAGCTAGTGAATGAAGGGCCCCTGTACGAAATAATGTGTGGCCCCCATTGCAACTTCTCTATCCACCCCTTGGGTGATCAGATGATGATCAGATCTCCTTTCGATAAATTCATTATCAGCCATTGTCATGTAATAAATTAATATTCCACATTAACAGCCAAAACAAGAGGGCCCTTAACCTGTTGTGGGCCCCTAAAGGGTTGTGGGCCGCTGATCGGTGCTGCGCCACTGCTGAGCGCTGACGCAATGAGGACACTCTGATGAGGATATTCTTATGGTGTCATTGAGGGAAGTCACATTGATTGCAGTCTCAGTGGACTATTGAGGACAGTCTGACATTGACAGCAGTTTTATCACCTCATTAAAGACAGTCTTTTTGTGTTAGTGAGGGCAGTCTCATGGTGTCACCGAGGTCTCCTTGTGACATGCAGATCAGTCTCAATGTTTCCCAGAAAGTGCTCTCACTTGGGGTATTGAGGGCGGTCTCACTGTGTTGCTGAAGGATATGTTTCCCATTAGGATATTAGGGCACTTTTTGTGTTCGTGGGAGCAGTCTAATGGTATTGAGTGTAGTTTCCTGCTGTTATTGAAGATAGAGGGGCAAGGAGAGGTGGGGGGCCAGGTCATACAAGAGAGATGGGGGGCAGATCATTCAGAAGAGATGGGGGCCAGGTCATACAGGAGAGATGGGGGCCAGGTAATACAGGAGAGATGGGGGCCAGGTCATACAAGAGAGGTGGGGGGCCAGGTCATACAGAAGAGATGGGGGCCGGGTCATACAGGAGAGATGGGGGCCAGGTAATACAGGAGAGATGGGGGCTAGGTCATACAGAAGAGATGGGGGCCGGGTCATACAGGAGAGATGGGGGCCAGGTCATACAGGAGAGATGGGGGCTAGGTCATACAGAAGAGATGGGGGCCGGGTCATACAGGAGAGATGGGAGGGCCAGGTCATACAGGAGAGATGGGGGCCAGGTCATACAGGAGAGATGGGGGCCAGGTCATACAGGAGAGATGGGGGGGGGGGGCAGGTCATACAGGAGAGATGGGGGCCGGGTCATACAGGAGAGATGGGAGGGCCAGGTCATACAGGAGAGATGGGGGCCAGGTCATACAGGAGAGATGGGGGCCAGGTAATACAGGAGAGATGGGGGCCAGGTCATACAGAAGAGATGGGGGCCGGGTCATACAGGAGAGATGGGAGGGCCAGGTCATACAGGAGAGATGGGGGCCAGGTCATACAGGAGAGATGGGGGCCAGGTAATACAGGAGAGATGGGGGCCGGGTCATACAGGAGAGATGGGGGCCAGGTAATACAAGAGAGATGGGGGCCAGGTCATACAGAAGAGATGGGGGCCGGGTCATACAGGAGAGATGGGAGGGCCAGGTCATACAGGAGAGATGGGGGCCAGGTCATACAGGAGAGATGGGGGCCAGGTCATACAGGAGAGATGGGGGGGGGGGCAGGTCATACAGGAGAGATGGGGGCCAGGTCATACAGGAGAGATGGGGGGGCCAGGTAATACAGGAGAGATGGGGGCTGGGTCATACAGGAGAGATGGGGGCCAGGTCATACAGGAGAGATGGGGGCCAGGTAATACAGGAGAGATGGGGGCCGGGTCATACAGGAGAGATGGGGGCCAGGTAATACAGGAGAGATGGGGGCCAGGTCATACAGGAGAGATGGGGGCCAGGTAATACAAGAGAGATGGGGGCCAGGTCATACAGAAGAGATGGGGGCCGGGTCATACAGGAGAGATGGGAGTGCCAGGTCATACAGGAGAGATGGGGGCCAGGTCATACAGGAGAGATGGGGGGGGCAGGTCATACAGGAGAGATGGGGGCCAGGTCATACAGGAGAGATGGGGGGGGGGGGCAGGTCATACAGGAGAGATGGGGGCCAGGTAATACAGGAGAGATGGGGGCCAGGTAATACAGGAGAGATGGGGGGGGCCAGGTCATACAGGAGAGATGGGGGCCAGGTAATACAGGAGAGATGGGGGCCAGGTAATACAGGAGAGATGGGGGCCAGGTAATACAGGAGAGATGGAGGCCAGGTAATACAGGAGAGATGGGGGGGGGGGCAGGTCATACAGGAGAGATGGGGGCCAGGTCATACAGGAGAGATGGGGGGGGGGGCAGGTCATACAGGAGAGATGGGGGCCAGGTCATACAGGAGAGATGGGGGGGGCCAGGTAATACAGGAGAGATGGGGGCTGGGTCATACAGGAGAGATGGGGGCCAGGTCATACAGGAGAGATGGGGGCCAGGTAATACAGGAGAGATGGGGGCCGGGTCATACAGGAGAGATGGGGGCCAGGTAATACAGGAGAGATGGGGGCCGGGTCATACAGGAGAGATGGGGGCCAGGTAATACAAGAGAGATGGGGGCCAGGTCATACAGAAGAGATGGGGGCCGGGTCATACAGGAGAGATGGGAGTGCCAGGTCATACAGGAGAGATGGGGGCCGGGTCATACAGGAGAGATGGGAGGGCCAGGTCATACAGGAGAGATGGGGGCCAGGTCATACAGGAGAGATGGGGGCCAGGTAATACAGGAGAGATGGGGGCCGGGTCATACAGGAGAGATGGGGGCCAGGTAATACAAGAGAGATGGGGGCCAGGTCATACAGAAGAGATGGGGGCCGGGTCATACAGGAGAGATGGGAGGGCCAGGTCATACAGGAGAGATGGGGGCCAGGTCATACAGGAGAGATGGGGGCCAGGTCATACAGGAGAGATGGGGGGGGGGCAGGTCATACAGGAGAGATGGGGGCCAGGTCATACAGGAGAGATGGGGGGGCCAGGTAATACAGGAGAGATGGGGGCTGGGTCATACAGGAGAGATGGGGGCCAGGTCATACAGGAGAGATGGGGGCCAGGTAATACAGGAGAGATGGGGGCCGGGTCATACAGGAGAGATGGGGGCCAGGTAATACAGGAGAGATGGGGGCCGGGTCATACAGGAGAGATGGGGGCCAGGTAATACAGGAGAGATGGGGGCCAGGTCATACAGAAGAGATGGGGGCCGGGTCATACAGGAGAGATGGGAGTGCCAGGTCATACAGGAGAGATGGGGGCCAGGTCATACAGGAGAGATGGGGGGGGCAGGTCATACAGGAGAGATGGGGGCCAGGTCATACAGGAGAGATGGGGGGGGGGGCAGGTCATACAGGAGAGATGGGGGCCAGGTAATACAGGAGAGATGGGGGCCAGGTAATACAGGAGAGATGGGGGGGGCCAGGTCATACAGGAGAGATGGGGGCCAGGTAATACAGGAGAGATGGGGGCCAGGTAATACAGGAGAGATGGGGGCCAGGTAATACAGGAGAGATGGAGGCCAGGTAATACAGGAGAGATGGGGGGGGGGGGGCAGGTCATACAGGAGAGATGGGGGCCAGGTCATACAGGAGAGATGGGGGGGGGGGCAGGTCATACAGGAGAGATGGGGGCCAGGTCATACAGGAGAGATGGGGGGGCCAGGTAATACAGGAGAGATGGGGGCTGGGTCATACAGGAGAGATGGGGGCCAGGTCATACAGGAGAGATGGGGGCCAGGTAATACAGGAGAGATGGGGGCCGGGTCATACAGGAGAGATGGGGGCCAGGTAATACAGGAGAGATGGGGGCCGGGTCATACAGGAGAGATGGGGGCCAGGTAATACAAGAGAGATGGGGGCCAGGTCATACAGAAGAGATGGGGGCCGGGTCATACAGGAGAGATGGGAGTGCCAGGTCATACAGGAGAGATGGGGGCCAGGTCATACAGGAGAGATGGGGGGGGCAGGTCATACAGGAGAGATAGGGGCCAGGTCATACAGGAGAGATGGGGGGGGGGAGCAGGTCATACAGGAGAGATGGGGGCCAGGTAATACAGGAGAGATGGGGGCCAGGTAATACAGGAGAGATGGGGGGGGCCAGGTCATACAGGAGAGATGGAGGGCAGGTCATACAGGAGAGATGGGGGCCAGGTCATACAGGAGAGATGGGGGCCAGGTAATACAGGAGAGATGGAGGCCAGGTAATACAGGAGAGATGGGGGGGGGGGGGGGCAGGTCATACCGGAGAGATGGGGGCCAGGTTATACAGGAGAGATGGGGGCCAGGTCATACAGGAGAGATGGGGGGGCAGGTCATACCGGAGAGATGGGGGCCAGGTAATACAGGAGAGATGGGGGGGCAGGTCAGGAGAGATGGGGGCCAGGTCATACAGGAGAGATGGGAGCTGGGTAATACAGGAGAGATGGGGGCCAGGTCATACAGGAGAGATGGGAGCCAGGTCATACAGGAGAGAAGGGGGGCAGGTCATACAGGAGAGAAGGGGGCCGGGTAATACAGGAGAGATGGGGGGCAGGTCAGACAGGAGAGAAGGGGGCTGGGTAATACAGGAGAGATGGGGGGCAGGTCAGGAGAGATGGGGGGCAGGTCACCCAGGAGAGATGGGGGGAGGTCACCCAGGAGAGATGGGGGGGCGGGTCAGGAGAGATGGGGGGCCAGGTCATACAGGAGAGATGGGGGGCCAGGTCAGGAGAATACTATCTCATCTCTCATGTTGTTATGCTTTTCCTCCAAGGTCTACTAAGAACTTGCAACATGGAATATTTACTATAAAGGAGAACTGGCATAGGAAGGAATTGTACAGAAATATTGTGGTGTAGCTATAACATCTTAAACAAAAACTATTTTTTTTATTTTAATACACTTATTCCATTTTTTTCTACATTAATTCCTTTTTTTAGTTGACTTTGTTAATCTAAATTGGGAATTACAGAGTCCCCAAACCATTTGTAATATGGGGTTTTATTCCAAGCTATAATATTACATTTCATATGTTGTACAATTTTGAAATAAGGATTTTAGGTGGCTCCTTGGACTTTCTTTTCAAAATATTCTTGTCTACAAAATATTCTGGATTTTGTTGTTTCTTTTTAGAAAATGGTTTTTGGGCAGGTCATACAGGAGAGATGGAGAGATGGGGGCCGGGTCATAAAGGAGAGATGGAGAGATGGGGGGCCAGGTCATACAGGATAGATGGGGGGGCTGGGTCATACAGGAGAGATGGGGGGGCCAGGTCATACAGGAGAGATGGGGGGCCGGGTCATAAAGGAGAGATAGGGGGGTTGGGTCATACAGGAGAGATGGGGGTCCAGGTCATACAAGAGAGATGGGGGGCCAGGTCATAAAGGAGAGATGGGGGTCGAGGTCATACAAGAGAGATGGGGGGCCGGGTCATAAAGGAGAGATAGGGGGGTTGGGTCATACAGGAGAGATGGGGGTCCAGGTCATACAAGAGAGATGGGGGGGCCAGGTCATAAAGGAGAGATGGGGGTCGAGGTCATACAAGAGAGATGGGGGGCCAGGTCATAAAGGAGAGATGGGGGTCGAGGTCATACAAGAGAGATGGGGGTCCAGGTCATACAAGAGAGATGGGGGGGCCAGGTCATACAAGAGAGATGGAGGGGCAGGTCATACAGGAGAGATGGGGGCCAGGTAATACAGGAGAGATGGGGGGGCCAGGTCATACAAGAGAGATGGGGTGTTGTTTCTTTTTGGAAAATGTAATTTCATGTTCAACATAGAATTTATTATTTTCTTCTCCTGACTAAAAAAAACTATTTGTGTAAATAATTAGATTATTTTGAATAATTTGTAATCCTGTTTCACAACCTGATCAGGACCATAATAAGCAAAATGTCTCCTATGGAAGGCACATCTGTGGATGATGAAGCATTTCTGGCATTCCTCTCTTTACAAAACATGGACATTAGATTACAAAACATTTCCAGAAAGTGATTTATTTGTTGATAACATCATGAAAAATCCCAACCAAGGCCTGTCGGAGCTTGTGTGGCTCGGCCATTGTTTTTCTTTGACAATATGTCTTATAATAACATTGCCGTTCTCCGAGACAATTAGGAGAGTATTTTATCTGTTTTGTTCTCACCCAGTGACTCACATCTGAGAAATCTGATATATTTTACCCAATGGATTCAACACTGGGATCCCAACCAAGTATCTCTACAGTTCTTATTATCCCAAATTCATTTGAACATTGGAGTTGTGGGAAAATCCAGCCAAAGTCTATTCTTTATGAGAGTTGGCAAACCAAGAAGAATAGACTTTGTCATGTGCAAATATGGTGACCATAAATGGCGCTGAAGGCTTTTTCCATTGTCTACCGACTTTGCCACTACAGAAAGCGGGAGAGAGAAAGAAAGACACGTTTGATAAAGTTGTGAAGAATGTATGAATGGCTATTGGATGTAGGGAATTGTCTTGTGGTGACCTCAATTTGGTACTGTAGAGACCCTTGAAAGCACTGTCTGAAGTCACAATACCACCATTCTTCTCATTTTAGCAAAAGGGATTAGTTAAGAGGGTGACATTCCGTGCAGAGGGTTCCAAGTGTTCGGAGAAACAAAAGACTCTGAAATGTTTTTGAAGTTATTTTTAATTGAGTTGAACTAATTTAATAAAGGTCCCAAGGAAGAAAAAAAAAAAGAATGTGATTGTTTTCCGATTCCTTGCAGATGGAATAGACATTTATAGCATAGTATTCCTTTCATTTTCAGGAGAACAGTAGCTCCATTTAGAGCCACTGTGAACAATTTAAAACTGTTCCAAAATGAAGCCTTTCAGGGAGCTGACAGCTTATAAATAAATCTGTCTGATAAATCTGAACGTAAACTACATCTGTGACTCGTTTCCCAAAATGAATTTTACTTTTAATTGGAGATAGGAGTTGAACATATTTAGTAAAAACCATCGCTGGTGTGTAATTCAATTTATGGGGATCTCGGCATTTTCATTGTTTATTGAATGATCTCATCCTTGTCAATAAAATCAAGCAAAAAAGTAGAATATTATATTATTAATAATCACCAATATTATTATTATAGGCAGCAAAATGTTATGTGGCATTTTTGTGATTTTTTTTTTTAAGACTCATTGCTCCATTATTGTAGACAGTAGTTACTCATTATGAGTGACATTATGGCCAGGTCACAAACTATAAGTTGGCAGTTTGGGTATAACCAGAACATACAAACTTCAACTGCTTAGAGTGCCTGGGACTACAAGAAGATCAAATCAATCAATACTACAGGACATGAAGCCAAACTGTTCACTGGAAGATTTGATCATGAGGCTGAAGCTCAAATATTTTGGCCATATCATGAGAAGACATGATTCCCTAGAGATGACTCTGGTGCTGGGAGAGTTTGAATGTACATGAATAAGAGGATGAAAGAGGTGGAGATAGATATAATTGAAGCAATGAATATGAGCTTGAGGGAGATCAGAGAGACAGTGGTTGATAGATCTGCCTGGTGTGCTATGGTTCATAGGGTCACAGAGAGTCAAACAAGACTCTCATCCTGGGAAAGAGTGATGGCAAACAAAGAGGCGGAGATGAATATAAGTGGTCATTGAAACAATGAGCATGAGCTTGAGGGAGCTCAGAGGTGCAGTGGCTGATGGATGTGCCTGGCCTGCCATGGGCCATGGGGTCAAGGAGAGTTGGGCACAACTGAAAAACTAAACTACAACAACAATTCAAGTTGGGAAAACGCGCTTAAATGAAATGAGTACAAATAAACGATAATAATGAGTATTTTGGCTTTGGACTTAGCAGAATTCTCCAAAGCTTTGATTCTTATCCTGGACTTCTTTAAGTACTTTGATCAAACATTTCTTTATGAAAACAAATTTCCAGAGATATCAGTGGCACAAACCCAGCGAAACAGAAGAATGTTGAAGCTTCGATGCTTTACGTATTTTTGCTCTCAAGTTATTTATAATATTCTGTATTTCTCATTAACTTGATGACATGATTCCTGCTGTACCTAATTTAACATTTTGAAACATTATCTTGTCAAAGTGATGATCAGAAGTGTGGGTCATTAAGTCTTAAAATGGTCTGTTCAAGCAGAGTTGAATATTTCACTCTCCACTTAATATTACGTTGAAATTTGAAGGGAAAGCGCTGAAAATAGAACCTTATGGAGTCAGAACTATGCAGAGGTCCACATTACGTACTAATGTCCCATAACACTTGTATCTATTGTCTATTAATGTCTTACTTCAATGTTACATTAATATAAAAGGTGTAAATAAAGTCCCATATTAATTATTATTATTATTATAATTTATTTATAAAGCGCCAACATATTCCATAGCTCTAATTTCTATATTCTAGTTCTGAATCGCCATCTTGTCGTGGTGAAGGAACTTGTCAACCTCAATGACGCTGTGAGCTGTACCATGTAGGGTCACCCAAGGTGGGCAGGTCAGCAGAGAGGTCTGATAAATCACTGTCCACTGGAGAAGGAACTGGCACCCACCACAGTATCTTTGCCAACGTAACCTTGTGGATAAGCACAACCAGAGACATGACAATATATGTCCTTGGCGTGCAGTGGTACATAGGGTCACGGAGAGCTGGACATGACTGAACGATTAAATAACAGCACATACTCCTACCTTCCGAGACTTCTTTCATCTGCTAGTCATACTCAGCTCTAGTAATCTATATAATCTCCTTCTGGATCGCTACCTTGTTGAGGTGAAGGGGCTTGTATACCACTATGAGAATGTGAGCTAAGCCATGTAGAGTCAACCAAGGTGGGCAGGTCATAGCAGAGAGGTCAGACAAATCATGGTCCACTGGAGAAGGAACTGGCAACCTACTCCAGTAGCCTTTGGAGAGTCGGACACAACAGAAAAATGAAACAATATTTCTATATTAGTCAACTGCCCGTCAAAAATGACAGTATAATATTGTCTGTTCTGTCTCTCTGTGCGCCTTCACCAAGTGTACCCTGTCTCTCTCTCTGCTCACTCTCTCTCTCCTTCTCTCCCTTCTTCTCTCTCTCTTGCTCTCTCTTTCTCTCCCTTCTTCTCTCTCTCTCTCTCCTTCCTTCTCTCTCTCCCTCTCTCTCTCTTTCTGTCTCTCTCTTATTATTTATTACTCCCCTTCTCTCTCTCTCTCTCTGTATCTCCTTCTTTCCCTTCTTCCCTCTCTCTTGATCTCTCTTTCACTCCCTCCTCTCACTCTCTTCTCCCCTTCCCTTCCATTGTGTCACCATTGGGTCTGCATTGTGTCTGCATTGTGTCTCCATTGTATCTGAATTGTGTCTGTATTGTGTCTGCATCATGTCTCCATTGTGTCTGCATTGTGTCACCATTGAGTCTGCATTGGGGCTGCATTGTGTCTGCATTGTGTCTCCATTGTATCTCCATTGTGTCTGCATTGTGTCTCCATTGGGTCTGCATCATGTCTGCATTCTGTCTCCATTATGTCTCCATTGGGTCTGCATTGTGTCTCCATTGGGATTGCATTGTGTCTGCATTGTGTCTGCATCATGTCTCCATTGTGTCTGCATTGTGTCACCATTGAGTCTGCATTGGGGCTGCATTGTGTCTGCATTGTGTCTGCATTATATCTGCATTGTGTCTCCATTGTATCTCCATTGTGTCTGCATTGTGTCTCCATTGGATCTGCATCATGTCTGCATTCTGTCTCCATTCTGTCTCCATTGGGTCTGCATTGTGTCTCCATTGGGATTGCATTGTGTCTGCATTGTGTCTGCATTGTGTCTGCATTTTGTCTGCATCATGTCTCCATTGGGATTGCATTGTGTCTGCATTTTGTCTGCATCATATCTGCATTGTGTCTCCATTGTGTCTTCATCATGTCTGCATTGTGTCTCCATTGGGATTGCATTGTGTCTGCATTTTGTCTGCATCATATCTGCATTGTGTCTTCATCATGTCTGCATTGTGTCTCCATTGGGATTGCATTGTGTCTGCATTGTGTCTGCATCATGTCTGCATTGTGTCTCCATTGGGATTGCATTGTGTCTGCATTGTGTCTTCATCATGTCTGCATTGTGTCTCCATTGGGATTGCATTGTGTCTGCATTGTGTCTTCATCATATCTGCATTGTGTCTCCATTGTGTCTTCATCATGTCTGCATTGTGTCTCCATTGGGATTGCATTGTGTCTGCATTGTGTCTTCATCATGTCTGCATTGTGTCTCCATTGGGATTGCATTGTGTCTGCATTGTGTCTGCATCATGTCTGCATTGTGTCTCCATTGGGATTGCATTGTGTCTCCATTGTGTCTGCATCATGTCTGCATTGTGTCTCCATTGGGATTGCATTGTGTCTGCTTCCATTGCTATTTCTTGTTCTTTATCTTTTAGGAGACCTCTAATTGCCAACCATTACCTATTTATCTTTGTGTATACATCGCTCCTGACGAGACTTGTGATCTTTCTTATATAAATTCTGCAAAGTTCACAACAAATAATTCTACATAAGAAGCAGCAACAACATAACACTATGTGACTGTAGGATGATGACATTAGTTTGTATTAAATGAGTATCTTAGACACCAAATAGAGAATCAGAGGGGGAGCATTATACCTCTACCTACAATATGGGAAATGAAGGACTTGTATAACTGACAAGATGCACCGAGTCTTCATGCTTGCATGGCGTAGTAGATATGGCCCTTTGTAGACAAACAGACTGAAGATCATGCACCTCAGAGGCTTAAAGGCATATGGATGTTACTAGGTATATAATATCCCTGTGCATATATTTACTTTATGTACTTTATTTTATTAAGAAGTGTTTATAAGCTTGGATTTTACTGCCTGAAATCAAATAGTCCCTGTATGGGTCTGCCCACTGCAGCTCATGATGTCACATACTCTATAATACTTGCTGTGCTGTGTCTCATACCGACTTATCAATCCTCATCTCTGCTGATACATGGTCCCTGATAGGCTAGAACACTACATTGCAAATCCAGCCCTATAGAGTCTGTGTCTGCATATGCTACAGAGCGCAGGCCCATATTTGTTTAATTTTAGGCAGTAAAATAGAGCTTAATTATGTCAGATTTGCCTCATATCCAACACAATTACGTCTTTAGCTTGATAACGGCATCAGGCCTGACACTCGTTTCTTCTCTACATGTCGGATATTATCCAATCTGAGGACTTATGTGCACTTAGAAGTTAATGTGTATCTCTCGGTTTGGGATAATGTGATGGACTTTTTGAAGAAATGAATGGGGCAGCTACATGTAGGTTGCAATTTTTAGGAATTTATCGCCACTCAGCCGCCATTCCTCCTCAGACTGAGTGGTGTGATGTGATCGCTTGGTAGTGATTTACGAGTCAACTTTACTCATAAAGTTCCCGAGGTAAGTGATGGAATGGAGCCCTATATGTTGACTATCCCATTTCTAGACTACATTGTCCTAAATCCACCCCACCTTTGCTGCCATTTTGTTTTCCCGCGCTGCTGGGAATGTTCTGTCTGCACCGACCCCACAATGGCGGATGGAGGACCGGCGGTGGGACCTCAGCTGGGGGCGAATTCTTCCAAGTTATTCATAGTTATGTATATTTTGTTGGTTGTAACTGGTGTTTAACAGAACGGTTCTCAGTGGATTCATTAAATAGTGATAATTATTATAAAGATAATCTGGAGAATGAATAGAAAAACTAATTGGAGGCTCTTTTGTTCTAAGTAAAACATGAATTATTTTATATTGTAAGAGTGGAAATAAATTCTGCTGCTCGTCTATACAGAAACATTTAATTCTTTGTTCTTGTTCAAGTAAATCTAATGATATATTTTCTCAGTCAATAGAATATTTAAAATTACAGTTTTTATGTTTAAAGCTGTAAAGAACCAAACAAAAAAAGCTATCACAGTCTAATAATAAATGATTATTAAGTAAAACATGTGCTATATTAAGAAGATGTTTTATTTTACGAGTTCCTGGTCAGTCTGAATGGGAGGATTTATTCAATTTTGGATAATTATTTTAGTGGTTTCAGTTGCTGTTATTTGATTTTTCTGCCAGTTATTGGCCGCCATATTTACAATTTTGCCCCATTTTATTATTCAGTACATTATCTCTGCACTAGGACCTAAAGTTATCTTCTCTAGTATCCCAGGGTCTCAGCTTAAACAACAAATAATGTTTATTTATTTATGTTTATTTATAGCTTATAACTTGTAATTATTAATACTGTGGTAAATCAATGCTTTGGCATGTCTGGATAAGCTATTAAAAAGTAAAGATATTACACTATCAACAAAGGCCCGCATAATTAGACCTATGGTATTCCCAATAGTAACATAAAGAAGGCTGAGCGCTGTAGAATTGACGCCTTTGATTTGTGGTGTTGGAGAAAAAAGCTTAGAGTCCATTGGACGACCAGAAGATCCAATAAATCAGTACTACAGGAAATGAAGCCAAACTGTACACTGGAAATTTTGATCATGAGGCTGAATCTTAAATATTTTGGCGATATTATGAGAAGACAGGATTCCCTAGAGAAGACACTGATGCTGCGAGAGATTAAATGTGCATGAAGAATAGGACGACAGGGGTGGAGATGGATAGATGAGGTCACTGAAGCAATTAACATGAGCCTGAGGGAGCTCAGAGAGGCAGTGGTTAACAAATGTGCCTGGTGTGCTATGGTCCATGGGGTCACAGGGAGTCAGACATGACTGAAAGACTAAACAACAACAACAGCAAATCAATGCTAAATTCATATTCATCACCAGTATGTAAAACAAAGGAAAAACAATAGAAAAATGTTTACAACGTTTTAAACAATTTGTGAACCTTTCCATTGGGTAGTATGGGATATCTGCTGCCTCGTTATAGTGAGAATCTCAGCCAATCACAGGTGGTATCCTAGAGTGACTTTTCTTATGATAACTTATGCTTAGCTGAGAAGCCAACATGGAATTAAAAGAGAATCAGAGAAAGTTAATAATAACATTTTATAATTAACTTGCAGCTTCCATCATTCACATCACATATGATTGTGATTTATATTCAATTGAAATGCCTATATGCTGAGTTAATGACACCTACATTATGGGAATATTGCATAGAGTATGGATTACTGATACTTTTGTCTTATACCTCAAGCTTCCGATATGTTCTCCAAATCATACACAATTAGTAAGGAATTACTAATCTTTATTCACCACTACACCTCAGATTTCCATTTCTGTAGACATCATCCCAACATCTCATTGTCTTGGTGTCACCGAGCTCTCCCTCTACCCCAATTCTCACACTCACAAGATCTTATCATTACCACCTCTAGAATATCTCCAAAATCCATATTTTATTCACAGAAGATACTGCAAAGACTCCAATGCATATACTCATCATGCTTTGGTTTTACTATGGCAACACATTTCTAGTTGGACTTTCAATACCTACACTTCTGCTCATCCACCTCACCTAATGCTCATCATCTACTGCTCATCTTCTGTCAGCCCCTATACTTCCACCACCATTAATGGCCTTCTTGGTTTTCAATCACTTCACTTCTGCTCGTCCACCTCACCCAATGCTCATCATCTGCTGCTCACCTTCTGCCAGTCCCTATACTTCCACAGCCATTAATGGCCTTCTTGGCTTTCAATCACTCCACTTCTGCTCGTCCACCTCACCCAACACTCATCATCTACTGCTCACCTTCTGCCAGTCCCTATACTTCCACCGTCATTACTGGCCTTCTTGGTTTTCAATCACTCCACTTCTGCTCGTCCACCTCACCCAACGCTCATCATCTACTGCTCACCTTCTACCAGTCCCTATACTTCCACCGCCATTAATGGCCTTCTTGGCTTTCAATCACTCCACTTCTGCTCGTCCACCTCCTCACCCAACGCTCATCATCTACTGCTCACCTTCTGCCAGTCCCTATACTTCCACCGCCATTATTGGCCTTCTTGGTTTTCAATAACTCCACTTCTGCTCGTCCACCTCACCCAATGCTCATCATCTGCTGCTCACCTTCTGCCAGTCCCTATACTTCCACCGTCATTACTGGCCTTCTTGGTTTTCAATCACTCCACTTCTGCTCGTCCACCTCACCTAATGCTCATCATCTACTGCTAACCTTCTGCCAGTCCCTATACTTCCACCGTCATTACTGGCCTTCTTGGTTTTCAATCACTCTACTTCTGCTTGTCCACCTCACCCAACGCTCATCATCTGCTGCTCACCTTCTGCCAGTCCCTATACTTCCACCGTCATTACTGGCCTTCTTGGTTTTCAATCACTCCACTTCTGCTCGTCCACCTCACCCAACGCTCATCATCTGCTGCTCACCTTCTGCCAGTCCTTATACTTCCACCGCCATTAATGGCCTTCTTGGTTTTCAATCACTCCACTTCTGCTCGTCCACCTCACCCAATGCTCATCATCTGCTGCTCACCTTCTGCCAGTCCCTATTCTTCCACCACCATTAATGGCCTTCTTGGCTTTCAATCACTCCACTTCTGCTCGTCCACCTCACCCAACGTTCATCATCTGCTGCTCACCTTCTGCCAGTCCCTATACTTCCACCATCATTACTGGCCTTCTTGGTTTTCAATCACTCCACTTCTGCTTGTCCACCTCACCCAACGCTCATCATCTACTGCTCACCTTCTGCCAGTCCCTATACTTCCACCGTCATTATTGGCCTTCTTGGTTTTCAATCACTCCACTTCTGCTCGTCCACCTCACCCAACGCTCATCATCTGCTGCTCACCTTCTGCCAGTCCCTATACTTCCACCGTCATTACTGGCCTTCTTGGTTTTCAATCACTCTACTTCTCCTTGTCCACCTCACCCAACACTCATCATCTGCTGCTCACCTTCTGCCAGTCCCTATACTTCCACCGTCATTACTGGCCTTCTTGGTTTTCAATCACTCCACTTCTGCTTGTCCACCTCACCCAACGCTCATCATCTACTGCTCAGCTTCTGCCAGGCCCGACACATTCTCCTTCTTTAATCAAGGATAAATTCATGTTGTGAGCCTAATATATAAAGCCCTCAACAGCACCATCCTTTCCTATAGTTCGTGTCTCTATATACACTACCATCCGCCCCCTCTGCTCTGCCCATGACTTGTACCTCAATCAATACCTCCTCCCATGCCTACTTTCTGGGGTTCCCTTGCTTTATTAGACTCTCCTCTAGTTTTCATCCATCTATTCCGAGAAGCCTATAACTTATGTCCTAAACTTCACCAACCACAACAAAGTCATCTGTTCTGATGGCCTCCTTCATACTCTAACATCTCACCACCTAGCAGTCCTATCATCTCACGTCTATGTCACCCCAACTACCCCATGGATTGTAAGCAGAGCCGAATCTATTCTTACTCTAATATTACTGGGAACACTTAATTCACCTATCAGTTGTATATTTAGCTCTAGGAAGATGCTGCCACTCTACAAATAATATATTATAATAAAGATATAAGATTGTAGTGAGGGGGTAGTGATTGGTCACAGATTAAATTGCAAACATGTAGCTATTGCCAGAAATGTGACCCCACAATAAATCTAGGTCAGAGCCACTGGTTCACTGAGTTTTACTGGAAGTTGACTACTCCGTATAAAACATGCATGTGACAACCAGCGTGGAGCCTGCCAGTCATCACTGAAAACCTGTCCTTTAAAGAGCTTAGTCCATATCATATTCTTCCATTGACTTTACATTGGGAGGTAGGCATCTCTGGGATTGGCCTAGTGATGGCCCACCTGGAGGCCCTACATTTCATCCTTTACACCTTCATAAATATGGCAGTAGTCCATTACTATTCTTCCTCCCTGATCGCCTTTTCCAGCCCCTATTTATTATGTCAGCAGAGTCAGGTAATTTGAACATTGTACTGTACATCTTGATAACAACTTGCCAGGTGGGACCGGAAATGCAAATCATATAAGCGAGTTAACTAGTACAGAAAGGAACTTTGAATGTGTGTTAAGTTTGTGATGTAATTACCAGCTCACCCTGTAATGGGATTAACCCCCACACCCCCAGATTGGCCAGCGAGATATTTCAGGGGCTGATGGAGATAACTGGTCAAGGGCAGGTAATATAATCATGTTTGTGGGTTGGACCAAAGTTGTATTGTTCTATTTGTCTATAATTGTTCCACCTTTTCTAGGGAACATAATCATGGTGTTCTGACTATTATTTAATGGTTATAAACTATATTTGCTATATTTAACCCCTTGATTCCTGTTCTGCACAGTGATGGTCCTGGAATAGAAGCTGGTCACTGAGAAGCCCATCCATTCCACTGTCCAAGGGAGAATTCTCTTGAAAAAGATTTCTGGAGCTGACTTGGACCCCTCCCCTGGGTTGGTCCCCCTTTCCTAGGTCGTGACAATGTATTCACCCTTCACCTGTTCTATATACCATGGTGAATTTAAGAAGCAAAACAGACACTGGGCTATGTGTCTCCATAAAACATTTCCCATAAAAGTACATCACTCATGAACAGCATTGCATTGTGGGTCTGCGCACATGGTAGGAATGATGTACATATATAATCAGTGCACCTTATTACACAACTTCTCTTAATGTCGGTATGAAAAGTATCCTTAAATTATCTGCCATTTTAGGCAATTTTCACATGATAAATTCTGACCCAATCTGCGGCATTGTACAAAATCTTGGGATTAAGGAAAAAGGGATGTCAGTTTAGGGGGTGTAATTATCCCCCTATTCCAGCGCAACAAAATGGACCCTGCTCGGTAGGGATATAATAGGACTTTGTTCCGACACGCAGACCCATTAACCTTTAGATAAGTGTTTTCGAGGTAATGCCTTATTATCTGTGCATTACTCCACTTTTGGACATATTGAATAGGTATTTTTAGCTCATTATTGCAGTTTTGCTTCAGATAATACTCAGATTGTGCATTTTATGTTCAGCTTTCTGTGGACTCTTCCCATGGCAACTTATAGGAGTGCGGGCACTTAAATGTCACAGGCCGGGTCCCCTGCCCTAATGAAATGCACTTAAATGGGCACTAATGCTGCTCCTCCACAATCAGACAAAGTATCTAGAAATAGAGGAATAAGTATCCTCAAGAAAAAAGGCAAATTTAAACTTACTCTCAAGTAGCAGTCATCTAGTGGACAAGAACTAAAGGTGATTTGTTAGACCACCTGCTAATAAACACTCACCCTAAGTGTCATTTTACATATCTGGCGCTTCACGTGTTTCACCAGAGGCTCCACGGCTTCACACAGAGATAAAATGAGATAAACTGGTAGGAAATTAGTAAATTTAGCATCTGTTAACTTCACATTGGAACTGATAAAATGTATCTAAATATAATATAATATCCTTAAATCAGAGTTTATTGGAAACAGCGATTAAAGTTCTGCATCGAACTTCCCGCAACCCTAGAGAGAATCGCTAAATGGAAACATACAGCCCAAATTGTTTTAGGGGGTGCAGCTTGAGATGCTCCTTCTTTCACATGTGGTGGGAGTGCCCCAAACTTAAGGTAATCTGGAAAACACTATCTCAATTAGTGACGACTCTGCTTAATACCCAAATCAAAGCAGAGTCCTGCTTATGAGGGATCCCGATAGATGCAATCCCATACTCTCTAAACAAACTAGAGCGGCAAAAAATCACATTGACACAAATTGGAAACAAAAAGAACAAGACTTTCAAAAGGTCGTAAATAAGATTAAATACATAGGGCCTCATTCAACTGCAATATGGCCAATTGAATAGGGCTCTAAATAAGCACAGAGCATATTTTTTTTAAATACGTTTTTAGTTAGTAAACATCTATCCAAAAGCAAGGTTTTTACTAACTAAAAACTTCTTTAAAAAAATATGCTATGTGCTTATTTAGAGCCCTATTAAATTGGCCAAATCGCAATGGAATGAGGCCCATGGATATTAATGAAAAAAATGACAAATTCCCTGGAAAACTCAATACCCCGGTATCTGGAGGTCTTGGGACCCTGAATCGAATATATAGAGGGCTTATAAATATAGGCTATACATATCCCCAAATAACTCAGATCAAGCGGTGAAGAGAAGGGGGGAGGCATGGAGGCCAAGACGGGGACTGGCCATGGCTGCGGATTTACTCGGGGGAGTGGACTGCGGATGGGCAAGTTAAATAAAAATTGCTTTATAAATACAGGAAGTGACCAGCATTGGTGTGAGGTTATTTTTTAGTTTTTGTTTTAGTTATAATTGTTGATGAAATAGGTTCTCCCATATGCTCAAATCCCGACAACGACAATACCATGTATGTAAAGACTTTATTGTTGAGAATGAGAGCACCGTTGTGACTTAAAACGGAAAATGTATGTTGTAAGACAGATACATTTCTTAACCCTATATAAGCGAGATAATGAGAGCTGTCTCAATATGGATGTAATTGAATTACTGTCTAATAAAAAGTTAATGGATGGAAAAAAAATATATAACAAAAGACAAATAATGAATAACTTACTGGATACATTATTATACTCTCAGAACTTCTGTTACCTACTCTGGTGTTGTAAATGGGCATTTGTGTTCTTATGTGGTTACTTGTATTATAATAAACAATATCATAATTCATAACCTAAAAAAAATAATATCATCATAAACTGTAATAGGAGACCATTTATTAATTACTTACTGGAAACATTATTATACTGACAGAACTTCTGTTACCTACTCTAGTCTTGTCATGGAAATGGGTTTTAATGTTCTTAAGTGGTTACTTGTATCATAATAAAATAATATAAAAAAATGTAACAAAAGACAAATAATGAATGACTTACTGGATACATTATTATACTCTCAGAACTTCTGTTACCTACTCTGGTGTTGTAAATGGGCATTTGTGTTCTTATGTAATTACTTGTATTATAATAAACAATAATAATAAATAACATAATAAACATAATATCATAATAAACTTTAACAGGACACCATTAATACATTCCTTACTCACAGAATATACTCACAGAACTTCTGTTACCTACTCTGCTCTTGTCATGGAAATGGGCATTTGGGTTCTTATAAATTTATGCTGTAATATTAGTTGAATATTTCCTCTAAAGGGCAAAGAAAATAAATTGTGTTGCTGTTGTTTAGTAGTTCAGTCATGTCTGACTCTCTGTGACCATATGGACCGCAGCACACCAGGAACATCTGTCAGCCACTGCCCCTCTAAGCTCCCTCACATTTAAAAGACAGCATTAAAAAATGTATACATAAAGGGAAATCAATTACTAAAAGTTGAAAAAGGACCTGGAACTATTAAAACTTAGTGTCACCAGGAAGCATAGTGACAGTGCTGCCTCTCCCTCCTGCCTGATCATGCCAAGAACATTACTTCTGTGGTTTGGGCTTCAGCAATGGTACATTGTGTGAGCGGTTGTCTCCAACTGTGGAAGTCCTATTTACTGTGGAGGCAGCACAGTCACTATGCTTCCTGGTGCAGCTAAAGAAATAGATATTGTATACGTTTTTTTTATATTTAATAACTGTCAATTCGCGAACAAATTACACATAAACATACACACTGACAAGGAATATATCTCGGGGTGACACTCTCAGGATTCAGGATGTTTGATTCAAAAGCAAAGACATGGAGGAATTGTCTCATTAGACATAAATGCACTATATATATATATTTATTTATTTATATTTGTAGTGTATTTATGTTTAGTGAAAATGAATTTACAATGGACCTTTGGCACTCGGCATTAATTGGTTCCAGAAGGATGGTGAGTGGCAAAAAGGACGAGTACCAAGTTCCCATGAAGAGTAATGTGAATGACCTCATACAAGCATAACAAACACCAAGGTACACAACCAGTGCCAAGGCAATTTCCTTGTGCGCCAAATGCTTAATTTGGGCTTTGAATACTAAATTTGATGAGTTTCGGGGTAGACTAGCACCATACTGTATTTCTTTTCTTGTATATTTGCATTTTTCTATATTTCTGCATTTCGGGGGGTTTTGCAGTCAAATTGCTTTGTGGCGGTAAATCCATTAACTAAAACAATCTGCTTACTGGGCCGGTCCGAGGAGTGACCCTTAGAGAGGAAATCATTGTATTAATCTGCAAAGTGTATCCCAGAGCGGAGATTACAAGAAAGTAGGAAAACTGGACAATGACTTATTCCATCAGAAGAAAGCAGATTATGGCTAAAGCTGGGATTATTGCAGTAATTGCGCAGTGTGGCCATACGAGGAGGGCGGGGGGGTGAGCTGGGACGCGCAGTGTGGCCATACGAGGAGGGCGGGGGGTGAGCAGTGACGCGCAGTGTGGCCACACGAGAAAGGTGGGGGGGAGCAGGGACACGCAGTGTGGCCATACAAGGAGGACGTGGGGGGGGAGCAGGAAAGCGCAATGTGGCCACACGAGAAAGGTGGGGGAGCAGGGACGCGCAGTGTGACCACACGATAAAGGTGGGGGGAACAGGGACGCGCAGTGTGACCACATGAGAAAGGTGGGGAGGAGCAGGGAAGCGCAGTGTGGCCACACGAGAAAGGTGGGGGGAGCAGGGACGCGCAGTGTGACCACACAATAAAGGTGGAGAGGAGCAGGGACGCGCAGTGTGGCCACACGAGAAAGGTGGGGGGAGCAGGGACGCAAAGTGTGACCACACGATAAAGGTGGGGGGAGCAGGGACGCGAAGTGTGGACACACGATAACGGTGGGGGGGAGCCGGGACGCGCTGTGTGACCACACAATAAAGGTGGAGAGGAGCAGGGACGCACAGTGTGACCACACAATAAAGGTGGAGAGGAGCAGGGACGCACAGTGTGGCCACACGAGAAAGGTGGGGGGAGCAGGGACGCAAAGTGTGACCACACGATAAAGGTGGGGGGAGCAGGGACGTGCAGTGTGACCACACAATAAAGGTGGAGAGGAGCAGGGACGCACAGTGTGGCCACACGAGAAAGGTGGGGGGAGCAGGGACGCAAAGTGTGACCACACGATAAAGGTGGGGGGAGCAGGGACGCGCAGTGTGACCACACGATAAAGGTGGGGGGAGCAGGGACGCGAAGTGTGGCCACACGATAAAGGTGGGGGGGGAGCAGGGATGCGCAGTGTGGCCACATGATAAAGGTGGGGGGGAGCAGGGATGCGCAGTGTGGCCACATGATAAAGGTGGGGAAAAGAAGGGAAGCGCAGTGTGGCCACACGAGAAAGCTGGGGGGGGAGCAGGGATGCGCAGTGTGGCCACACGAGAAAGGTGGGGGGGAGCAGGGATGCGCAGTGTGACCACACGATAAAGGTGGGGGGAGCAGGGATGCGCAGTGTGACCACACGATAAAGGTGGGGGGAGCAGGGACGCGCAGTGTGGCCACACGATAAAGGTGGGGAGGAGAAGGGAAGCGCAGTGTGGCCACACGAGAAAGGTGGGGGGGAGCAGGGACACGCAGTGTGGCCACACGATAAAGGTGGGGAGGAGCAGGGACGCGCAGTGTGACCACACGAGAAAGGTGGGGGGGAGCAGGGACGCGCGGGTGTGACCACAGGATAAAGGTGTGGGGAGCAGGGAGGCGCAGTGTGACCACACAATAAAGGTGGGGGTGAGCAGGGACGCGCAGTGTGACCACACGAGAAAGGTGGGGGGAGCAGGGACGCGCAGTGTGACCACACAATAAAGGTCGGGAGGAGCAGGGACACGCAGTGTGACCACACGAGAAAGGTGGGGGGAGCAGGGACGCGTGGGTGTGACCACACGAGAAAGGTGTGGGGAGCAGGGACGCGCAGTGTGACCACAGGATAAAGGTGGGGGGAGCAGGGAGGCGCAGTGTGACCACAGGATAAAGGTGGGGGGAGCAGGGAGGCGCAGTGTGACCACAGGATAAAGGTGGGGGGAGCAGGGAGGCGCAGTGTGACCACACAATAAAGGTGGGGGGAGCAGGGATGCGCAGTGTGACCACACAATAAAGGTGGGGGGAGCAGGGATGCGCAGTGTGACCACACAAGAAAGGTGGGGGGAGCAGGGACGCGCAGTGTGACCACAGGATAAAGGTGGGGGGAGCAGGGAGGCGCAGTGTGACCACACAATAAAGGTGGGGGGAGCAGGTACACACAGTGTGACCACACGATAAAGGTGGGGGGAGCAGGGAGGCGCAGTGTGACCACACGATAAAGGTGGGGGGGAGCAGGGACGCGAAGTGTGGCCACACGATAAAGGTGGGGGGGAGCAGGGATGCGCAGTGTGACCACACGATAAAGATGGGGGGGAGCAGGGACACGCAGTGTGGTCACACGAGAAAGGTGGGGGGAGCAGGTACGCGCAGTGTGGCCACACGAGAAAGGTGGGGGGAGCAGGGACGCGCAGTGTGACCACACAATAAAGGTGGAGAGGAGCAGGGACGCGCAGTGTGGCCACACGAGAAAGGTGGGGGGAGCAGGGACGCAAAGTGTGACCACACGATAAAGGTGGGGGGAGCAGGGACGCGAAGTGTGGACACACGATAACGGTGGGGGGGAGCCGGGACGCGCTGTGTGACCACACAATAAAGGTGGAGAGGAGCAGGGACGCACAGTGTGACCACACAATAAAGGTGGGGGGAGCAGGGACGCAAAGTGTGACCACACGATAAAGGTGGGGGGAGCAGGGACGCGCAGTGTGACCACACGATAAAGGTGGGGGGAGCAGGGACGCGAAGTGTGGCCACACGAGAAAGGTGGGGGGGAGCAGGGATGCGCAGTGTGACCACACGATAAAGGTGGGGGGAGCAGGGATGCGCAGTGTGACCACACGATAAAGGTGGGGAGGAGAAGGGAAGCGCAGTGTGACCACACGAGAAAGGTGGGGGGAGCAGGGACACGCAGTGTGGCCACACGATAAAGGTGGGGAGGAGCAGGGACGCGCAGTGTGACCACACGAGAAAGGTGGGGGGAGCAGGGACGCGCGGGTGTGACCACAGGATAAAGGTGTGGGGAGCAGGGAGGCGCAGTGTGACCACACAATAAAGGTGGGGGTGAGCAGGGACGCGCAGTGTGACCACACGAGAAAGGTGGGGGGAGCAGGGACGCGCAGTGTGACCACACAATAAAGGTCGGGAGGAGCAGGGACACGCAGTGTGACCACACGAGAAAGGTGGGGGGAGCAGGGACGCGCAGTGTGACCACACGAGAAAGGTGGGGGGAGCAGGGACGCGTGGGTGTGACCACACGAGAAAGGTGTGGGGAGCAGGGACGCGCAGTGTGACCACAGGATAAAGGTGGGGGGAGCAGGGAGGCGCAGTGTGACCACAGGATAAAGGTGGGGGGAGCAGGGAGGCGCAGTGTGACCACAGGATAAAGGTGGGGGGAGCAGGGAGGCGCAGTGTGACCACACAATAAAGGTGGGGTGAGCAGGGATGCGCAGTGTGACCACACAAGAAAGGTGGGGGGAGCAGGGACGCGCAGTGTGACCACAGGATAAAGGTGGGGGGAGCAGGGACGCGCAGTGTGACCACACGATAAAGGTGGGGGGAGCAGGGACGCGCAGTGTGACCACAGGATAAAGGTGGGGGGAGCAGGGAGGCGCAGTGTGACCACACAATAAAGGTGGGGGGGAGCAGGTACACACAGTGTGACCACACGATAAAGGTGGGGGGAGCAGGGAGGCGCAGTGTGACCACACGATAAAGGTGGGGGGGAGCAGGGACGCGAAGTGTGGCCACACGATAAAGGTGGGGGGGAGCAGGGATGCGCAGTGTGACCACACGATAAAGATGGGGGGGAGCAGGGACACGCAGTGTGGTCACACGAGAAAGGTGGGGGGAGCAGGTACGCGCAGTGTGACCACACGATAAAGGTGGGGGGGAGCAGGGACGCCCAGTGTGACCACACGATAAAGGTGGGGGGGAGCAGGGACGCGAAGTGTGGACACACTATAAAGGTGGGGGGAGCAGGTACGCGCAGTGTGACCACACGATAAAGGTGGGGGGAGCAGGGACGCGCAGTGTGACCACACGATAAAGATGGGGGGGAGCAGGGACACGCAGTGTGGTCGTACGATGAGGGCGGGGGGTGGGTGTCTTTACTTTGCATCTTCCATATCTTATTTTCTGCCAAATTCATCTTATATCAACACTATTGTGAAGGAAGAGAAAGGTGTGAGAACACCCTAAGGAGAGTGGTCACAAAATGAGACAGCTGTAAGAATCCAGGCGAGAAAATAACAAACAGACAGAATGAGAATGGGGTGTGAGCGTCATCGGTGTGGGCACATGTTAAAGGGACGGGCAAATTGTCTATTATTATAAAAAAAAAATATTAAAGGGAGAGGACAGGCGATATGTTTATTAGGATATTTTAGGAACTACAATTCATAGTAAAGTAACACAAATTATAAACCAGCTTTTAAATGTATTACCCATAATGCACTGCATGGTTTTCCTGCATCTTATAAGACGTCTAGGAGATCAGTACAATGATTTTCTTCTTACAAGGACAGTTCTTAGTCTTGGAGAAAAAGAAAAACAGGAACAAGAGATTATGATTTAAAGCTGGAAAGTGGAAGATGTAGAAAAAAATGTGGTAGATAAGAAGAACGGCCTTCCAGTAGAAGTGGTAGGGTTAAATACAGTTAGACTTGGCCTGGGATTGACATAAGGCTATCATGAGGCTTAACTAAGCCAAGTTTTAGGTAGTGAAGGCAAAAAATAGTCTATTTTGATAAATAAAATATAAAATATAACTTTTATTATATCATTGTTAAAAAATTACAATGCACCAAAATATTTATTAAAAACAACAATGACATAAGACTTTTTTTTTACCCAAAATAATAATAACAAATTCCGTCAGTCATTAATCTTATATTTAATTTAGATAGCAAATTAATTACATCACATTAAAGTAGATAGAATAGGCAGACCATGTTTGGTGCTTATCTGCCATTACATCCATGCCCCTGGACATCTCCATTCTTGTCTCCTACACCTGCCTGTCTCTGAGTTTCTTGTACTGTGAATTCCTTATTGCACTTTTATAATTGTTGACTTTCTTTATCTGCCCTTCCAACAGGAAGGAGCCTTGGAAGTTGAGACATAGATAGATAGATAGATAGATAGATAGATAGATAGATAGATAGATATGGGGGGAGAAGGGATGCGCAGTGTGACCACACGAGAAAGGAAGGAGCCTTGGAAGTTGAGACATAGATAGATAGATAGATAGATAGATAGATAGATAGATAGATAGATAGATAGATAGATAGATAGATAGTGAGGGAGATAGATAGATAGATAGATAGCTAGAGGGATAGATAGAGGGATAAAGATAGATAGATAGATAGATAGATAGATAGATAGATAGATAGATAAATAGATAGATAGATAGATAGATAGATAGATAGCTAGAGGGATAGATAGAGGGATAAAGATAGATAGATAGATAGATAGATAGATAGATAGATACAGAGAGGAGATAGATACAGATAGATAGATAGATAGATAGATAGATACAAAGAGAGAGAGATAGATAGATAGATAGATAGATAGATAGATAGATAGATAGATAGATAGATAGAGGGATAGATAGAGGGATAGATAGAGGGATATATATATATAGATAGATAGATAGATAGATAGATAGATAGATAGATAGATAGATAGACAAATAGATAGATAGATAGATAGATAGATAGATAGATAGATAGATAGACAGACAGATAGACAGATAGAGGGATAGATAGATAGATAGATAGATAGATAGATAGATAGATAGATAGATAGATAGATAGATAGATAGATAGATAGATAGATAGACAGTAATGTACACAGAGAATAATATCACACAGACTAATGATATAAATACAGAGTAATAATACATACAAAGGGAAATGATTCACATACAGAGCAATGATACATGTACAGTAATGATATATATGCAGAATAATGATACACATACAGAGTAATGATACACCTAAAGAGAAATGATAGACATACAGAGTAATGATACATTTACAGAGTAATGATATACATATAGAGTAATGATATACACATACAGAGTAATGATATACACATACAGAGTAATGATACACCTACAGAGTAATGATACACATACAGAGTAATGATACATTTACAGAGTAATGATATACACATACAGAGTAATGATACACATACAGAGTAATGATACACATACAGAGTAATGATATACACATACAGAGTAATGATACACATACAGAGTAATGATATACATACAGAGTAATGATATCCACATACAGAGTAATGATACATTTACAGAGTAATGGCACACATATAGAGTAATGATACACATACAGAGTAATGATACATATACAGAACAATGATACATTTACAGAGTAATGATACACATACAGAGTAATGATACATTTACAGAGTAATGATACATTTACAGAGTAATGATATCCACATACAGAGTAATGATACATTTACAGAGTAATGATACACATACAGAGTAATGATATCCACATACAGAGTAATGATACATTTACAGAGTAATGGCACACATATAGAGTAATGATACACATGCAGAGTAATGATACACATACAGAGTAATGATACACATACAGAGTAATGATACATATACAGAACAATGATACACATACAGAGTAATGATACATTTACAGAGTAATGATGCACATACAGAGTAATGATACATTTACAGAGTAATGATATACATACAGAGTAATGATATACACATACAGAGAGTAATGATACATTTACAGAGTAATGGCACACATATAGAGTAATGATACACATACAGAGTAATGATACATATACAGAACAATGATACACATACAGAGTAATGATACATTTACAGAGTAATGATACACATACAGAGTAATGATACATTTACAGAGTAATGATACACATACAGAGTAATGATACATTTACAGAGTAATGATACACATATAGAGTAATGATACATTTACAGAGTAATGATACACATACAGAGTAATGATACATTTACAGAGTAATGATACACATACAGAGCAATGATATACACATACAGAGTATTGATACACATACAGAGTAATGATATACATATAGAGTAATGATATACACATACATAGTAATGATATACACATACAGAGTAATGATACACATACAGAGTAATGATATACATATAGAGTAATGATATACACATACAGAGTAATGATATACATACAGAATAATGATATACACATACAGAGTAATGATATACACATACAGAGTAATGATACACCTACAGAGTAATGATAGACATACAGAGTAATGATATACACACAGAGTAATGTCACACATACAGAGTAATGATACACCTACAGAGTAATGATATACATACAGAGTAATGATATACACATAGAGAGTAATTACATACACATACAGAGTAATGATATAGATACAGAGTAATGATATACACATACAGAGTAATGATATACATACAGAGTAATGATATACATACAGAGTAATGATACACGTACAGAGTAATGATATACACATAGAGAGTAATGATATAGATACAGAGTAATGATATACACATACAGAGTAATGATATAGATACAGAGTAATGATATACACATACAGAGTAATGATATACATACAGAGTAATGATACACACATACAGAGTAATGATACATTTACAGAGTAATGATACACATATAGAGTAATGATAGACATACAGAGTAATGATACACATGCAGAGTAATGATATACATACAGAGAAATGATATACACATACAGAGTAATGATAGACATACAGAGTAATGATACACATACAGAGTAATGATACATTTACAGAGTAATGATATACATATAGAGTAATGATATACACATACAGAGTAATGATATACATACAGAATAATGATACACATACAAAGTAATGATACACATACAGAGTAATGATACACATACAGAGTAATAATATACACATACAGAGTAATGATACACATATAGAGTAATGATATAAACATACAGAGTAATGATACATTTACAAACTAATGATACACATACAGAGTAATGATACACACATACAGAGTAATGATACACATACAGAGTAATGATACATTTACAAACTAATGATACACATACAGAGTAATAATATACACATACAGAGTAATGATACACATATAGAGTAATGATACACATAGAGAGTAATGATATACACATACAGAGTAATGATACACATACAGAGTAATGATACACATACAGAGTAATAATATACACATACAGAGTAATGATATACATATAGAGTAATGATATACATACAGAGTAATGATATACATACAGAGTAACGATATACACATACAGAGTAATGATACACATACAGAGTAATGATACACATACAGAGTAATAATATACACATACAGAGTAATGATACACATATAGAGTAATGATACACATAGAGAGTAATGATATACACATACAGAGTAATGATACACATACAGAGTAATGATACACATACAGAGTAATAATATACACATACAGAGTAATGATATACATATAGAGTAATGATATACATACAGAGTAATGATATACATACAGAGTAACGATATACACATACAGAGTAATGATACACATACAGAGTAATAATATACACATACAGAGTAATGATATACATATAGAGTAATAATATACACATACAGAGTAATGATATACATACAGAGTAACGATATACACATACAGAGTAATGACACACATACAGAGTAATGATACACATACAGAGTCATGATACATTTACAAACTAATGATACACATACAGAGTAATGATTCACATACAGAGTAATGATACACATACAGAGTAATAATATACACATACAGAGTAATGATACACATATAGAGTAATGATACACATACAGAGTAATAATGTACACATACAGAGTAATGATACACATATAGAGTAATGATATACATAGAGAGTAATGATACACATACAGAGTAATGATACACATATAGAGTAATGATATACATAGAGAGTAATGATACACATACAGAGTAATGATACACATACAGAGTAATAATATACACATACAGAGTAATGATACACATATAGAGTAATGATACACATACAGAGTAATAATATACACATACAGAGTAATGATACACATATAGAGTAATGATACACATACAGAGTAATGATACACACATACAGAGTAATGATACACATACAGAGTAACGATATACACATACAGAGTAATGATACACATACAGAGTAATGATACACATACAGAGTAATGATACACATACAGAGTAATGATACACATATAGAGTAATGATATACATAGAGAGTAATGATACACATACAGAGTAATGATACACATACAGAGTAATAATATACACATACAGAGTAATGATACACATATAGAGTAATGATACACATATAGAGTAATGATACACATACAGAGTAATGATACACAAATACAGAGTAATGATACACATACAGAGTAATGATACACACACAGAGTAATGATACACATACAGAGTAATGATAGACATACAGAGTAATAGTACACATACAGAGTAATGATACACATATAGAGAAATGATACACATACAGAGTAATAATATACACATACAGAGTAATGATACACATATAGAGTAATGATACACATACAGAGTAATGATACACACATACAGAGTAATGATACACATACAGAGTAACGATATACACATACAGAGTAATGATACACATACAGAGTAACGATATACACATACAGAGTAATGATACACATACAGAGTAATGATACACACATATAGAGTAATAACAGGCATAGAGGGTAATAATACATAATGAGCCCGGTTCAATTGAGTAGTCGTAAGTTACTGGAGCCTGTAAGTGAGTGTCTAAGTTAATTTGCTATTTAATTGGCACCTTCTTGTGGGCTCCAAACAGTTTACGGGTTATGGTCTTGAAAACTTTGCGTTTGTTAAACCCGTAACTTACAGCCTCCCGAAGCTTTTGATCTTTCCCGTCGGCAAGAGTTACGACGGCTAAAATCGCAATTCAATTGCTCCAACTCCCCAAGCCCGCAAATGTTTTCACACCCGTAAATGCCAAATGAAGGAGAAAATCCTACGAGTGCTAGAGAGGACCCCCAAGGGGTTAAACACCTGATTGTAGCACTGTAAATGCAAATAACAAATCACTACTGCACTGTAAATAACGGGGAAAGTGATGACAGACATTAGATTTAATTGCACAACGGTCTCAAGCCCGCAAATCGTCAGGAAATAGAAATTATATTTATTTGTGATTACGGGGTTAAATTGATCTCGGGTATCAATGAGCTAATAGATATGAGGCCACCCACGTGGATTAGAACAGTATTGACATTCATTTTCATAATTCTTTATTTCTGGGATTTGCAAATCTGATTGCATATCGCACCCCTGAACCTAATTGATTGACGTGTAACCTCCAGGTTTTACTGCCATAATGATGGCGGTCTCATTTTGTATTGGCTGTTTCTAAATGGGCGGTTACGGGCTTGCCTTATTAATCATGTTCCAGCCCTGAACTGCTACAAACGAGTGCATGATTTACACAGTCGGCTTTCGGCGCGTAACCTGTGGACTCCTTTAATTTAATAGCTCCAGAATTGGAGACAACCGGGAGCACGCAGCACGCCCGCGCACATACGGCCTGGATCCTGCGAGATGCGGGCTTGCAACTGAATAGGGCTCATAGACAGTAATCATGCACATACAGAGTAATGATAGACATACAGAGTAATAGCACACATACAGAGTAATGATACACATACAGAGTAATGATAGACATACAGAGTAATGATATACACATACAGAGTAATGATAGACATACAGAGTAATGATAGACATACAGAGTAATGATATACATACAGAGTAATGATACACACATACAGAGTAATGATACACATAGAGAGTAATAGCACACATACAGAGTAATGATAGACATACAGAGTAATGATATACATACAGAGTAATGATACACACATACAGAGTAATGATACACATAGAGAGTAATAGCACACATACAGAGTAATGTCACACATACAGAGTAGATACACATACAGAGTAATGATAGACATACAGAGTAATGATAGACATACAGAGTAATGATACACATACAGAGTAATGATAGACATACAGAGTAATAGCATACATACAGAGTAATGATATACATACAGAGTAATGATACACATACAGAGTAATGATACACATACAGAGTAATGATAGACATACAGAGTAATGATAGACATACAGAGTAATAGCACACATACAGAGTAATGATACTCACATACAGAGTAATAGCACACATACAGAGTAATGATACACATACAGAGTAATGATATACACATACAGAGTAATGATACACATACAGAGTAATGATATACATACAGAGTAATGATAGACATACAGAGTAATGATACACATACAGAGTAATGATAGACATACAGAGTAATGATACACATACAGAGTAATGATATACACATACAGAGTAATGATAGACATACAAAGAAATGATACACACATACAGATTAATAGCACACATACAGAGTAATGATAGACATACAAATTAATGATACACACATACAGAGTAATGATATACATACAGAGTAATGATATACATATAGAGTAATGATATACACATACAGAGTAATGATACACATACAGAGTAATGATAGACATAGAGAGTAATAGCACACATACAGAGTAATGATACACATACATAGTAATGATACACATGCAGAGTAATGATACACATGCAGAGTAATGATAGACATACAAAGAAATGATACACACATACAGATTAATAGCACACATACAGAGTAATGATAGACATACAAATTAATGATACACACATACAGAGTAATGGCACACATACAGAGTAATGATACTCACATACAGAGTAATGATATACATACAGAGTAATGATATACATACAGAGTAATAGCACACATACAGAGTAATGATACACATACAGAGTAATAGCACACATACAGAGTAATGATACATTTACAGAGTAATGATATACACATACAGAGTAATGATATACATATAGAGTAATGATACACATACAGATTAATAGCACACATACAGAGTAATGATAGACATACAAATTAATGATACACACATACAGAGTAATGGCACACATACAGAGTAATGATACTCACATACAGAGTAATGATATACACATACAGAGTAATGATACACATACAGAGTAATGATATACACATACAGAGTAATGATACACATACAGAGTAATGATATACACATACAGAGTAATGATACACATACAGAGTAATGATATACACATACAGAGTAATGATATACATACAGAGTAATGATATACATACAGAGTAATAGCACACATACAAAGTAATGATAGACATAATGGCACACATAG